>JAPYZN010000206.1:0-48181 GCA_030522865.1 Psyttalia lounsburyi
ATCTAGTTACTTTGATTAATCGCTTATATCTCGGGAACTAATGGGCTGATCAACGTGAAATCAATTGCGTTCGAAAGATCTCGAGGAGCTGAACCAGATGTGGCACTTTTTAACGAAAGTCAAATTTTGACAATTTATCAAAGACAGTAGTCTTTGATGAATCTTCAAAAATTTTGTTTTGTTAAAAAGTGGAAAATCTGTTTCAGCTCTTCGAGATCTTTCGCACGCAATTGTTATCACGTTGATGGGCCTATTAGTTCCTGAGATATAAGGGATTAATCAAATCTAGTTACTTTAATTAATACCTTATATCTCGGGAACTAATGGGCCAATCAACGTGAAATCAATTGCGTTCGAAAGATCTCGAGGAGCTGAAACAGATTTTCCACTTTTTAACGAAAAATAAATTTTGAAAATTTATGAATAGTCAAGAATTTATGTTTTAATGAATAGCTCAAATCTCGGTAAGTAATGGGTTAATCAACGTAAAATAAATTTCATGCGAAAGGGCTCGAGGAGCTGAAATGGATTTTCCAACTTTTAACAAAAAATAATTTTTGAAAATTGATGAATAATACACAAAACTTCTGAACAAATTAATAAAAGAAATGTTGCCAACATGATGATTGGTCTGCTCTGCTTTTATTTCTTCACTACCCAATTGTTCATATTTAATGTGATCGATGCTATCTAGCAAAGCACAATGATAATCCAATTTTACTGTTACTGATTATTAATTATCTCTTACCTTGTATCGTTCTTTTGAAAAATGCTTTGCAAGCCTCACAAGAGGCAACTCCATAATGGAATCCACTGGCTACATCTCCACAGACTAGACAAACTCTTCGGGGGACTATGTCCTCTTCTTTAATGACTCCCTAAATGAATTGCCATAATTAATAAACTACAAATCATTGAACCATGCAAGCCACCAGATGATAAATGAAATCGTGCAATGTAAACCAATTGCAAGTAAATCTGGAGAGGTACTCTATTCACATATGTATTGACGACTTTCATTCTGCATCAGTAAAAAATGTAATTGAATTAACTTTCCACAGTTTAAATCTGCAATTATCCATTTCGCCAATGAAAAACTTGATGCTGCTCAATCGAATTACAAATAAATTTGTAGAAACTGCTGTTTCTATATGAATGTCTGTATATTCCCCGTGCCAGGGGAAGGATATATATGAGTTTACAGACAACACTTTGCTATTTGTCATCTAATAAAAACACCATTTACAATACAAGTGAAAGAAAAGGCCACTTTTTACTGGTTTCGCGCACAAATAGCCGACTTTTGCATATTTCCTAATGAGGATAAGTACAGTATCTACCTTCGACGGGGTTAGAACTCGGTAAAAGTTTACACTCGTTAAGACCTACTTTTTTCACTTGAATCGTAATATCGTAGGATAATCTGTAAGTTTAAGGACAGTTGTCTGTAATAATTTCCATAATATCCTTCAATGAAACTTGATAAAACCCAGCTAATAGATATTATTTTTTTAACATTTTATATCCATCCGGAAGCGAAAAATTGCCAATTTAATTTAATGACTCAACTAATTCATCATAATTACCTCTGGAGTTCCTAATGGTTGTGTAGTAGAGGAGCAGTGCTGCATCTCAGGACTTCCCGGACTCGCTCTTCCTCCACTGTAGTCTCCAATATCCATCTTAATTGTCACCTAGAATTCATGTTTTCACATTCACAACTGCAGAGAAAAATTGTCCAGATAATTTCCTCATTATTTCATGTCAATATTACCTCCGAGATTGGTTGAATTGTAGTACTAGGTGAGCAGACCTGGTGATAGCTCTGGCTTGGAGTCGTTGGATTATCCACTTCCTGCTTGATACCAGGTAGGGCTCTATTACTCGCTATCATATTCTCTGGTGCATTTCCAGACATCATACAGACCTAAAATGCAAATTACTTGATCCGCAGTCATAATGAGAGACTTGAAAGAGATTTTATGTTCATTTTTTTTATTTGTCAGCGTCTCAACTCTTATCGAGTTCGGAGATACTTATGATATTAATGGAATGAAAAATTAAGAGAATTAGTTTTTGTCCATGAACTTAACAATTCAGATATATATTTTCACAAAATTTTCCCTCGAATTTGTCATTGAAATATGATTCTTTTTTCATTATATTACATTCATTCTGATAGTCAGGACGTGTCAAAATAAAACTATTTCATTGTTTTTTACAAAAATTTGATTTTCTACCAGAAACGTTGGATGATTTTTTTTCTAAATTCGCCCATTGAATTTCCCCAATTTACGACTGAATTGAAAGATTTAACGGCGACTGAGGGACGAGCGTGAAAAAATCCACCGCAAATCGTTTTCCTGTAAAGTTGTCTCGACGATTGCAGTTAAAAAATGCTTCGCCTCCCTATTTTTAAAGAGAAGACATTTTTAGCACCGACTACCAGGAATTTCACCGGAATAACATGTCATTACTGAATCTTCATTATTCTCCAAATATATCTGAACAACGATGGCCCGAGTTAGCCCCGAGTTGACTGCAATATTTTTCTGTTTTCTTTCAATTCAATTCAACTGCGGATGAGAAATAAAAATGCTAATTTGTGGCCAGTCGAATGAAAACGAGACTCATATCACGTTATCCTTGATCTTGATGTCATTACGAGGGGACCCGATTCATATGAAATAACTCAAGGTCATCAACTACAGCAGTGAACTCTACAGAGGATTTTTGAATAAATATTACCAATGAACTGGAATATTATGGAATTTTCTGTTGCAAAGCTGTTGTTAAAATCCACTATAATAAAATACCTCCATATTCTCATTAGACTTGGTGTAACTAGTAAATACATGAGAGCGAATTATGTATCAATGAAGAAATTTCAATTGTAATTTGACTATGAATAGATTCAGACAATACCGAAAAAATGTGGATTGAAAATCGTCACGCAACTCCATTTAATTACATGATTACACACCAGAAACTGCTGAGCCATATCAATGATTGATTTTCTTCCTGTCGGAAATAATGAAATATATATGAATTGACTTTCCATACTTTCCTATTTGCAAATAGACACTTGACGTATCGGACGGAATTCTTCGCTAAAAAAGTGTCTCGAACTTTGCTAAAATATTGCATTCCATATCACTCTGTTTCAACAAATCTCTGTAAAAAAAAAAAAATAAAATAACTGAAAAATGTCTAAAGTTATTTAACCGAGGACTCTTCATGATCTTCTTTGTTCATAAAATTATTTTGACAATTTATTAGCTTACCGAGCCTCGAGGCAAATGGGCCGAGGATTTATTTTGCAAAAATTGACTATCCTAAGATAAATAATGGGGATGAGACTAATGGTATATCAAGTTTCCCTTTGTATTCTATAAAATCCTTAGCAAAAAAACTATCTCTCCTGACTTTCCCTTGAATGGTTTTCTCCTCGCGATATCTTTGGAATAATGCCCAATCAATGTCCTCCACGGGTTTTCCCACTCTCAATGATTCTACTCCCTCATCTGCTCCAGTTGCAATTAGTAAACAGACATTGAATGGAACAAAAAATTGTCTAAAAATGTGGCCTGCCAGAAAATATTTACCGCTAGAAACTCTCTGCGATATTTGTCTCAACCGAGGAAGAAACTCCGAACACGAGTGAAAGTAACGGGAGTGAAAAGGGTTGCGTAAGTGAAGCTGTCTCTTGATTTTGTTTTTGCACATCGCAAACCCAGTGGAGTTTTTTTAGAGAAGGGAGGGAAAATAAAAGTAGATAAAAGCAATCGTCGAGACGCAAGGTGGAGAGGGAGGAAGGAGGAGTAACGTCTGGTTAGCCTTGAACTTGGCTTTTCTAAGAGTGAGCCGGCACGATCGCGAAGGCCGACCATGACGCGCCATCGCAATTTTAGACGCGAATCACGAGTGGGGACGGAATCACCCGATGCCAGTGGCCTTGAGATCTACGCTTTCCAACTCATGTCTGCAGATCCTCGTAGTTATACTGAGCGAAAAAATTGATGGCATTTACATTAAGAAATGGTGCGTTTTATTGTAATAATACTTTTCGGGCGGGTGAAGGGTGAGATTCTCGAGTTGTTGGAATTGGTGATGATTAATTTTGAGCACTGAAGATTTAGTCGCATCATACGTGCGTTCTTAACTATTACCGCGATTCGTTAATAATTAATAGTATTGCGAATCTGTGCTTCTACCTCAGACAAACTCATTAGCTAGTCTAATTCAGATGCAGATGCGTCCTGTCACTACTTTTTTTTATTTCTTATTTATCTATTTTCCCCCAACAATCGTACAACCAGCTTTTAATTTATTTATGTTATTTATTTTACTATAAAATGCCTGATTCAATGTTGATTGAGCCGCAAACATGACACATTCAGAGGAATCTACTGTTCGGTAGAATCCTGCTGAGCCTACCGATTTAGTTAGGTAGACAGAACAATTTTCACTAATTCATCGCCGACCTGGAAAATGGCAATATAGAACAAAAGATACATCTGTCTGCATCGTGCTCCTGTTTCTCTGAACTTCCGGTAGCAGTGGCTGGCGTATCGAAAATTTCCAAGGCCCCAGTAATACACACTTGAATATTAGCTACCGTTGACTCGTTTTTCAGAACGGATCGATTATGTAAGAAATAAATAACAGCCAATGATTGAGTGAGTGAATTATTGATCGATCGCAAGTTCAAATATTCTTTCGGGTTTGAAAAAAAATATTTAAAGAGTGAAAGAAGAAAGAACGCAAGGAAAAAATTTCTCTTATCATTTTGAGTACGACGAAATGTTGAGAAATAGCTTATCCACCATCAATGCTGTTATCACTTGTTGGTCTGTTGACAAATCAAATCTTGAACGCTTTCTTCGATTTTTCAATAATTGCATCTCAAATTTTACTTTGCGGTCAGGTAATTGTTGACCTTTTATTAAACACCTCTGAAATTTTACTGAGCGCTATGTTAATTTGTACTTTTGCCTGTACTATCAAAATAAAACACTTATCAAACGATGATTTTTACCCAAGTTTTTTATTCGCGCACAAATGATTAAAATCAGTTGTTAGTAATTAATTCAGGCTGATTTGAAGTACCACAACGGTAATTCGCACCATTTGCCACATGATTTTCCCTATCGTGTGATTGGCAACTCGTGAAAAATCGCTCACCAACACCACACGAGTAAAAAGCCCCATCCTAAGTATGTAATACTAATTCGCAGACGAAAAATTATGAGAACCAGTACAGAATAAATTAATTTCTTTAATGGCAGATTCTCTCTATTGATACAAATTTATCGCCCGACACTTGAGTTAATTTTTTTCTATTTCAATTGTCAACTTTGGCGAAAGAAAAAATGACAAGTAATTGATTGAAGAAATGAATGAATGAATGAATGAATGGGTGAAATATAAATTTATACTACAATCAATAAGGGGAGACGTTGCGTGCCACCCGGTGCGTCACGTATCCCACTCGTTTCCTAAAATAAAATATATGGACAATTTTTTTTGGCTAATACACAAGACTTTACGTGTCTTTAACCGTATGAAAATTTGCCGTTCTTAAGGATGTACTGTAGAATTATCTTTTACTCATTCGCCACTGGAAGCTAAATGTTGAATAATTGTAAAAACATCTGTAGAAGCAGAAAAGACAATTCTGTACCTTATACAATTGGTTTATTAAATATATGAAAGTCTCGATAATGAGTGTTAGAAATAATAAATTTCGATACGAGTGCGGGAAAATGGTTTGAAGCTCGTGGAGGTTTAAATGTCACAAGAATGCAAACACTACATAAATATCCCACCGTTTGTGTAAAAAATATTCCCCAGATGAACACATGACTCCCAAAAACATTGAATTCAGTTTATCGAATGAGCTTACTATTGAATGATTGGATTTGTTAAATCATCCAAAAATAATTATCAAAAGAAAAAAAAATTCAAATAAGGAAAACGAACAAGAATCAACAAATCAAACTCGTCATATACTTTTTATCCAATGAGTGCAGTCACTGTCGAGGTCGACTTGGGAATGTTCGTGCATTGGTTCAATTACTAGATTATTATCCCTTCTTTTCACACACAGCCGACTACCGACTACAAGCCTAGTACCTCTCTCTCTCTCTCTCTCTTCTCCCTACGATTCCAATTCATCAGTCAGTAAATAAATAAAATGTGCGTAGAAAAATCACATCTATTCAAATCAGTTAATTTCTTTTCTATCTAGAAGTAATGACTGATAAATTACATTTTTGTCCATTATTGGAATGAATGATTTGACGAAAGACGTCAAGACACTTTTTTTTCAGAAAAGATCATTTTATCTCCCCCCTCGTTCTTCACAAATAAGGAGCCTCATTGTCGAGATATACCCAACGTGAACATAAATTTTCATACATTCTTTTTTTATATTATTATGTCATTATTGCATTATTGCGTGATCCCGAAAGGGATGATATAATTAATTTTTGCAGGAAATCAACTTTCGAAGGAGAGAATAGTATTGTTTCAGAATTGCCAAGCCGTGCAGAAAATGTTTTTTTGCACTCGCTACGAACAATATAGTATTTTACACTTGAAGACGCACCTAGAGCAGTGCTTTCTCTCACCGCGTGATGAAATATTACTTTTTCGGCCTGAAAATTACTATTGCCTTATTACGATCACTACACCTCTACAGATGTTTAAACAATGCTTCAAAAATTATTTTAGTTTCCCTCTTGGCTCTGCCATTGATACTTAAGTTATTGAATAATTATGCAAGGATCATATGACAGTGAGTTTACAGAATGTTCGTGTTTACCCCATACGATCGAGTGAAAAACGTTGAAAGATTCTGTCTGGTTACATATTGTCCAAGGTTAAGGCTGGCCCGGCAGTCTCTAGTGACGTCACCGACGTCTCGTGGCCTTAAACTTGACTACCGACTCCCGCAAGTTCCGATAATCAACTCAAAGAACGAAGTTCCTCTCTCATTTTTAAAATTATGACGATTTTTCTCTATCTTAATGGCGAGATTTGCATATCTTCGAGAGATAATTATTGGAAAATCATTCACTGTATTGGACAAGAATGCAGACCATCCAAATCAATGACAATGGTAATTTACGCTAATGAGTGATTCATTAATACTGAAAACCTTTGAATAACTTGTGCATCGTTGTTTCTCATCTAATGTCAAGAAATAATATGTTTTTTTTTTCAACTCGAATTTACAACTCCTAAAATATCGGTAGGCCAAATTTTGGCTAAAAATCAATCCATGTTTTCTGCATCGACTGGTTTACGAGAATTTTCCAAACCGATTACCCGACATTTATCAATGACTTTCTCATCTATGAAATGTATTACACCCACTGTATTACATATCCAATTAGGTATCCTATTATGAATAATTCTTTTAAAAAATAATCAACGACCAATTGGAAAGACACTTTGGTTTTCTCGTTACACCTACCACATCGTAAATCCAGGCATCCATAGCCGTGTTGTCGTACATTTCGTTTAAACTCTAACTAGTGAAAAAGAATCCCTAGATGAATAAACAAATAGTGTATCACCTTATCACTCGTAATTAAGAGCATGTCTACTCCAATTGCAAAAAAAATCATTGACATAAAGAGATTAACCCCCGTCAAAATCAAATTTAAAAAAAATTCATTGATCTTTGAGTAATGATAAACAAATAGTTAAATGTACTGAATTAATTGAGACTCAATTAATTAGAAGAATTAATCCAAGTGTTGGTGAGATTATTGAGGAAAAAACACTGCAATTCACATGGATTATCATATCGAAGGATATTTACATGTATGTGTGGGTTGTTTGAGTTTTAGATTTTGTGATAGATGCGAGGGTGGTGAAATTTTCAGGGTGTTGAGTGGGTCGGTAAGAACGAGGCGCACGCGCACGCGCACATGACGATGAAATTTTTTCAAATGTGATAACGCTTTGATGTTTACGGCTCGACGGCTCGTGCACGACTGGCGGGATCGGCGGTATTTCACTGTCTGTCTGTGACACGACTGAAGGCTTCTATATGGCAACAAATCCTTTGTGCGGGGAAAAGGGAAAAAAACAAATAAATATTGGAGAGTGGTTGTCACATAAATCGGCCGAAAGGTGAGAATATGGTATTTCTCCTTCAATCGTGACAATTATATTGCTTTAGGAGATGACCATGTGACCAGTGTATAAGTGAACTTGCCAAATAATTATTCAAATTCAACAATGCAACGAAATTCTTGTTTGTTGAAAAAATAGGAGATTTCGAGAGGGGAATCGAGCCTATCTGGCAGGGGTCCTTTATATCCTATCCTTTCCGTAATCGTGGAGTACTTTGGTACTTGAAAATTTCCCCAACTAACCGAAGCCATTGTTTACCCCTTTAAACATGACAAATTGATTTTCTGATGGATCGATGTAGAAAATACAATGATGAGGTAGTTCCGATGAATTAATGTTTTAACGTTTTGGCGAACTGCATGGATTATACCGCAACGTATAATACAACAACGGAGGATTGAGTAGGAGGACTTATATAGATATAGACAGATCTGACTAGTTCGTTCCTTTGGATTAGTGATGGGGGAATGAGGGTTCTGTGTAATTTCGAGGGAACGAATTCGTCAGTTTGCCTGTACATCACTGCTCTATATTTGGGTGGGGCGGCTGTCTGTGAACAACCCACCACTGAGGGGAACGCGGGCCAATGTCGATGGCCTTGAACTTGGCCTGAGCGTTCCGTCCATGTTTTTCTCGCGGCTTATATTATTTTTTTTTTTCACTTATACCGGGGAGAAAAAAAATGGACTTTTTAGGCGTGTTTCCACGATTCCCACGCATATATTATATTACAAGTGCGTAAAGAACCACTTGTTTGTACGCACGCGTGTAACACAGCCAATTTTTTCTGATAAGAATTTCGAGGATTTTTGATAAACGATGGGAAAATGGAAAAATTCGCGCAAAAACCCATGTACTGCCATGGATTTTGCATTGAGAGATATGAATACGATAAATGCGATCAAAGATATTTCGACTGAGACGATCATATGTAGTCGTCAATTATGGAATGTCCTGTATGAATTGTGAATTAACTAATGTCTGTATCTACTTGAGGCGCTTTGTTATTCCCCTTAGTTATTACCTACTATCATGGACCGGTAGTGCGTTGACAGAAGTACGCAGTAGAACATGTAAAGGGCTCAATGTTTTTATGTGGCTGTGGCAAAATACTCATTTTTTTGCGTTTCACGAAGCAACTCAACTACTCACTGACATTTCTTCATCTCTTCAAAATCATTGCTAGCAATTCTATTATTTCGGATTTCGGAAAGCCTAAAATTCAAAAGTTCATAACGAATTGAAGACTAACAGCTTAACAGCTCAGTATAATAATATCCATTACGAAACCCAAGAGATCTCCAAGGAGACTGCAACTTATATGTATTACTCCACTTAACATATATGTCCTCTGTAACTCATGCCTAAATAAAAATATATTATTTTCCATTTCGGAGAAATTAATCACAACCTAGAAATTCCGAAAAACAATTTCACCACAAAACCTCCACTTTCGCCCAATTTAGCACGAACAATTCCATTATTGACAATTGATAAGCAAATTGAAAAATGCAAATAATAAGCTGCTTGTGCAAATTATAATTAACAAAGTGTACACAGATGCGAATAAAAATGGCGACCACATGATTGTCAATGGAGTGTATCGGTGAAGGCATTTGCTCATTCCACAAGACCAACAAGAATTCATTAAAAAAAAACAGCATTGCTGTTGATTGCACTTACCTTAGTCATTCATTGTCCTGAATTCTCGCTTCATTATTTCACTGAATGCACCAATCCAGGTATCGGTAGTACACTGATGATAGTCCGATTGTTGTGGTTTATCAGGCTGTATGTGCAATCAGTAACGGCCATTTGCGATTTGCTCACTGGAAAGCTGAAAAAATCCTCTGTCCGGAGTTACTGATGTTTCTTACTAATAATCATTGACACAGTGGGCAAATACATTGCAAGGGAGTACCGAGAGATTTAATACCTTGGCTGGCATGAATTGTTCTTTTTTTTCCGATATTGAGAGAGGGAAGTGAGCCGGACATTTGGAGGTTTGGACACCGATGGAGGGAGCCACGTGTTTCCTCTCATGTTATTCTTGGGGTCCCCACATTGGTCGCCATATTCCCTAGATTTTTGCGGGAATTTCAAATGTAGGATAGTGAGTAGTACTAAGGAAATTTTTAACAATGATCAACGTTATTTAGCTAATTGAAAAAGATGCTGTACAACTGTCACAGAGCAATCCACAATCTCTGTAAATGTCGAACATATCAAACTGGAATGTATTTCGATCATAATATAATAATGAGTAACCACTCAAACCTTGAATTTTCATTTTTTATTCGAATCAAGTTTTTTTCATTAATCATCATACATAATGGAAAAAAAATGTTACATTTGTACAGCCATCATATACATGTTACATTTAGATTACCGTTTACTTATTACCATTTTTTAAGTGTCTTGTTTGTGTCTGATGTGTGTTTTGTGAGTGCCTCGGAGTAATGGGTATTTATATCGATTTACCATTTATGAAAATTATGAAATGTAAAACACAATCAATGAAAATAGCGCAGGGAGGTTCACTACTGGTTCATTATCCATTGCTCAATTTAATTCTTTTTTTTTTCATTTTTCTTTTTCTTTCTCTTGATAATGGAGTTTAAGCGAATGAATTGATCTTACTGCATAGTTCGGCGCCAGTGAGAATGAATCTATGAAACATTAGTCGATGTGAAATGAAATTATAAAATTGGACAAAAATCATTGATACACACGTTGAACCAATAAAAGGCGATAAATTTTTCTACCTCTATAATTGATCCGCAAATTTTTAACTCTGAAATTTTTCTAGTTGGGCATTTTATGGATTCTGTTACTCAATTTGAAAATTGAATTGAGTAGTGAAGAGGCAATTAAACCAACAATCATTTTCATCGTAAGCGATTTTAGTAATTCCACTAGTATTTGCCAGAGAATATGTAAAAAATTATACAACTTTTGTCTCTTCCAAAGTAAGTTCGTTCGTGATTATAAAGAAAAAAAATATAATAATAAAAATTCTATTTGACAAGCTGAAAATTTTTGACACAAATGCATTAGCAAAATATTTCTAAATAATTGTACCACTTCACTACAAAATAGATTTTTTTTCATATGTTTAGCAATCAGCTTTGAAAGGAAATAATTGCGAGGTTTTCAGGAAGTGTTTGTGTAATAACGTTTGCCTGGCCTTCAACAATTATACAAATATACTGAATTTTTCAGTAATGAGAACAATTTTTCCATGTACTCTCTAATATCTGTTTAATCCGTTCTTCATTTCTAGTGCATTTAACCAACTGCTTCACACCAGATTTTATTTATTTCCATTTGAAATATTACAATGATATTGTTACTTCCATTATCTACTTGTACTGCTCTGCGTACTGATTAATAACTTTTTTTTTTCATTAATAATTTTAATTTAATTCTCTTTGTAAAAAACATTGTCGAAAATGGATCCTATTGTATTCTTCCAACTTTTTCTTGTGGCTATTACATTTGCGTCATTTCCTCGTTTTTCTACATTCTATACACTAATATACAAAGTATGCAATTTTCACGAATTTATTTGCCTTTTTTTGTTTATTTTTTTCGTATTTTTTTTTAATACATAGTTTTTAAAATTTTTTTTTCTATACCGAAATGTCAACCATGCCGTTATATCCATCCCACTTTTCTAAATTCAGTTCTATCTTGGAATATACGACTTCAGTAATATTATTCTACAACTACTCATCAGCTTGTTATGATTGTTCTCGGATAAAGAAATAAACTTGTAATCCTGTGGAGAAGTGGTAAATAGGGAAATTTTTAATGATTTTTTTTATTCTAACGAGTTCTTACTTTATCGAGATTCTGAAAACTCGATATTTTTCTCCAACTACATTTGCCAATTGGTTTCGTATTGATTTTTTTTTACCACTCCACCGCCGATTATACTTTACCAAATCAATCAGAATCAATCAGAATGGAAAATAGAGATAGAACCACTGATTCATTTTCATGTGCCACTCATCTCATCGTCAAGACATCGTCAAATATTCCATATTTGTTAGATCTGTATCTCATTTATTCTGTATTCATTTCAGGGATTCTGCTGTAAAACAGTGAAATTGTGAAGCTTGAAAGAGCCACGTAATTTGTCACATCGTCATGAACATGGAATCTTCTCTAAAATCATATCTTCATATACAATTAAATTAGGAAAAAAAAATAGTTCGTATATATTTTTGTTGTAATCAGTAACTTCTGAGATAATTCTTTACTCATAATCAATGACGACGTCGCACTCAGTGGATTAATTTAATTTTATTCATCCGTTGAAGAAGTATCTCGAGGAACAATCATTTTAAAAAGGGAAAGTTTGTCGAAAATTGATTACTTTCCTCGGAAAACACTCCTATCTCAGAGCTTATTCCAGAGACATTTTGGGTACAGAAATGATATTTTCCACAAAAATGTGATCCTAATGAAATTAAATTGATTATATTTCATGAATTGTTTTGTAAATCTCTCAAACCATAAAATTTTCCTTCTTGCAAATAAAGTAACGCATTTTTTTCCAGAAGCAAAAAAACACTAATGATATATACACGACGACGTTTTTCCAATTTGTCCACAAATTTTGGGTATTACTGATGCATGTTCCCTCTTAGAAAAAAAAGAATTCTTTGTTCATGATTAAATTCAATCATTTGTCACTTTGTTATGAAAAATTAATGAAGTGGTGGGTGGGAGTGAATGTGAGAATAGCGCGCTACTGTACATCAGTCTTAAACATCAGGGGCGCACCAGTTCCCAATGAAATACATCTCATTAATTTGAGATTAATTATCAGCTTTCGCAGCCGTATTATCAATCAATCAATCAATCATTCAATCAAGCAATCAATTAATCAATCTAAAAGAAAAAAAAATAACTCGTAATCAATTGCCAGCGCCAAGGCAGTTAAAACAACGGAGGATGGGGAGCTTGACATGATTTTACACGAGTTTTAATTCATCATTTTTTTTTTATGAAAACTATTCGAGATTTTTTTTTCGTGTAATCAGTTAATTACTATAATTAATTTTTTTTTTGTTTGGAGTGTAACTACAAAGTGGGAGGTACGCAGATCTTTTTTTTTTCACATAATTTTTTTTATCATTTTTCTTTCCATATATATATAATACAATTAGCGTGTATTAGTTAGTAGTAAAATCATATACAATTGTTACAATATTTAAATATTACTTATTACAATAATAATCATCATCGTCGATAATCGATGGATATTTCCAAGTTTGTAATTATACTTTAATGCGTTTAAGTGTTTTTTTAATGATTTTTATTGGGCTCTATTAGATGGTGAATATTCAGACGTGATATACGGATATATGTGCTGGCTGGGAGAGATAGGGGGGAGGGAGAGAGAACTTTTGATTCTCCACGTTTTCAGATGCAGAAATATATTCATAAATCAGAGAATCTAAAAACCTTTTACGTAATTTAAATCAGAGGTGAAGGGTAGAGAGCAGGAAATACGAAATTTTTGATCCCTCAAAGTTCGTCGCTCAGAGAAAAATTACATGATAATATTTTTCCAATACAAAATTTCTCTGAAAAAACATCTCACAATCTTATCTCAAGTTTTTCAATTATTTGAGATATTCCCAGAGCATTCTATTCATTTTCCGATGATGATGAGCAAAAATTACAGAAGTGCTTTTTTATGTTTTTTTTCGAGAACTTGATTCATGAGAAAACGAGTTATCACAATTTGATTTCCCAATTTCCCCCATTTCACGACCTAAAAGTTCTATTCGCTCTTTCAAATTCGTTCTATGTGTCCTATATTTTTTGTGTAATTTTGTGAGGGGTGGGAAGTGAAGGGGGCGAGACAGAATGATCGAAGCAACTGCCAGATAGACCCGGTAGTCAACCAAACGAGTGTTAAAATAATTTTTTTTACATATCCTTATAAAGAAAAATCAAGTGAAGAATTTCTCTAGATTGCTAAAATTTTTCGCATTTTTTCCTTCTTTCTCTCTTGGTGACAAATTTTACTACCATGCATTAAAAGTGGTGACAGCTGAGCATTCGAGCTTCTATAGAAAAAATTTACATTATTTATACTGAAAATGATTTCGAAATATTTCATCGTTTACAATTGAATTACAGTTGAATTTATTCATTACCTAAAGGTAAAACTGTCTCTTTACTTTTTAATATATTCGTTAAGTAGATAAATGTCAGATCGATTAGATATTTATAGATGTTAAGTTACATAAAAATGATGGATACTAGATGGAAAAAGTTCATGAGATTGTTCGGGGGCGGGAGACGAGAGCGACGATTTTTTTTTCAAAATTCTACACAATATTTATAAATTGTTACATGCGAACTTTCCCACACCTATTTCTCTGTTTAATGTGGGAGAAACAGCTGAGATAATTATTTATAATGCATATATAAATGTCTTACTGTTTACAAAGATTGAATAAACATTTTTATGCAAAAAAAAAAAAAAATCCAGTAAAAATAAAGAAATTGGAAATTGAAACGGCAGAGCATTTTTACGAAAGATGAAAGAAAAGAAGAATCGTTACACGAAATATTTATCAATTGGTATCAATAATTAATAGATTAATTGATAACACAAGTGATTAATTAATTATACATCTACAAGTGGATTATTCTTTAATATATTAATGACATGAGATATTATTTCTTATTTTTCCCACTCATTTTTCTCACTCCTTTTCTTTATTATTTTGTCACAAACTCCGATGATGAGTAATACCATATCTCTCATTACTTTGTTGGCCTTCTTCGATTATTTTAGGTAGTTGCAAATAATTCATTAATTGTCAATAATTTATAGTTCATAAACGCGCGACTCTTGACAAACTTAAAAGAACTATTACCATTTCGTAGCATTCTCATCCTTTCCACTTATTAAGTTCATAATTGTTGTTTTTGTTTATTAAAATGATGATTTTTCCTGGTTTCTATTCTTGTTTATTAGTCATTTATTGGTACAGATGTTGGCTGGAATGTTTGGATTTCTGCATTCATTTTGGTTTTTAATTTCATTTTAATCTTTACAGTGATTTTTTTTTCTGGCAAAACTTAGTGAAAGAATTTTGAAAAATTGTACTATTACATCCACTTTTGCGGAGAATAGACGGATTTAGGAGAGTTCAGAATAGCTCTTTTGTAGAAAGTTGAATTATCTACTGAAAATCCCGTTAGACATTCTCTTGTGCAATTCATAATAATCCAGATATTCGAAGAATTAACAGTGTTCAATAGACTGAAATATATGAAACATTGTTAATCATTCATCATCTAGAATATAGATTGAAATTCCAACTCAATATGCCAAAAAAAGAGAACTTCATTTCAAAGAATTTCATTTCATTTCTAATCCATTTTAATATATACAATATTTTACAAAAAACAAAGTTGCGACTCATTTACTCCATTTTGTCCGTTCTCTCATTCAGATCGGCTCTCCATTCAATTGTCAATCAATTGTGGCATTTTTCATAACTTATTACGCAATCGTAATTATTCAAGCTAGTGGTTCTGCTATTGTAGAAAATGTGTAATAACGAAATGTTACAATTGTCCAAGTGACAATGAAATAATTTCGTAATCAGTTTTTTGCCTGCAACATTTCCTCACTTCCTACAATTTTCAGATCGCCATAAGGTACCGAGAATTTCGATATTGTTAACCTCTGCCTAGTGTAATAATGAACGTTACGATTAATTCAAAAATTATTTTTCGGATTTAGTTTCAAGGATGAACGATTTGTTCATGTTTACATGTTAAAAAATCACTGCAAAGATTTCGTTTCCGCAGAAGGGGAAAAACGTAATGAATGGATTTTAATGTTATTTCATGAATATTCCCGAAACTAGCGAGTTCATAAAAATGCCTCCTCCAAATCTTTAGTCATGCTTTAGATATCTTGAATATTCAATTGTACAGAAAAGGACAAGAAATTTTTATAAGGATTTTTTATCCCAGAAAAATTTCTTCGAGTTTTTCCCTAAAGTACGACTTATTATGGAGATAAAATCACGTTTACCTGAATTTAAAAAAAAAATCAATCCATTACTTTTCACCGCATGTCTTCTAATTCAATCATTTCAGTTATTATCTTCTAATAATTTAAATAAGAAAAAAACCCTTAAAATGCGTCACATCTGCAGCACAAGAGTAGGGGGCAAATTGGCAAAAGGGCGGGAGGGTGAAAAATTTTGTGCGAAAATAAATTTTCCCTAAAACTCATGGATTTTTTCATTCTTTTCACTTTTCTCTTTTTTTTTTTACAGATGTATGTATATATTTATATATATATAATTTACAATTGAGGTTTAAACTAAATTCGAAGTATTTATATCGCGCGATTCTAAATTTTTTACGATGTTTTTCTTCTTTAATTAAGAGTGCGTGTCATTGTAAAAAAAATGGCAACTATCTTACATCATTTTTCAGGAAAAAACTGGTATGAATAGGGAGAGAGAGGAGGGAAGGGGGGCAGATTTGTTGGACAGGGGAAATCGATCCGATGTGGACGAGAGAATATTTTTATTTTTGAACTATCAACGTTTATATAAAGATCAAAGAAAAAATCGAAACAATGAAAAAAAAGTTCCAGTGATGATTTTCTTCTTTTTCTTAAGTGTTATTTCTCTCTCATCATCTTTTTTTCATTTCTTCCATTTTTTTTAGATTTAATTAATTCGTAATTATTATAATACATAATATTCACAGAGTCTGTTGAAATGAATGGAGGGGGGATGGATTTTAAAAAAATTTTCATTAATGAAAAAAAGGGGAGATGGTTTTGTCGTATCTATACACATTTCGTTATTCAATATTTATATCACAATTTACAAAATTTGCGGTAATGGGGAAATAATGAGGGTGAAAAATAGGGAGGGTAGACTGGGAGGGGGATGCAGTTTCTCACTTTGTTTTTTTTTTCCTCCAATTTTTCATTTAACTGTTATTTATCATTTTCCTTCGTTTTGCGAACATTTTTATTCACTATGCTTTTGCTTTTTCTATCAATATATTTCCAGAGATATATTTTCTTTGAGATTTATTACGAAAGAATAAGTCAGTTATTTTAAGATATTTTAAACTAAAAGTGGATATTGTTCTTATTTTTCATTTCGTTAATTAAAAGTAACAATTTAACCTCTCATCATACTAAATTATTATTTCGTAAACCTCACAATTATCGATGTTGGAAATCTTAAGAAGCAAAAAAAGGGGAGGGGAGGGGGGCGTTGCGCGGCGGGGGAAAGAAAATCTGTGTTTTTGTGAAATAAAATTGTACGATGATCGAATCAATCATTATCATTCATGCGATTTAACATCGAGTTTTTTTTTCATTTCAGGTAATGAATCAATTAAATTGAATTTATCAACTAGATTCATTACACACATGATTTTTTTTGCTGTCCTGAAAACGAGTAATGTTCACGAAAGAAATTAAGGTGAAAAAAATCGCTGCTGTTAGTGGTTGTTTTCTCTTTAGCCCTTCGAGATCAGTGCAACAGCCGTAATGATAAAAAAAATTTGTTTACGTCTGTTATATTTTTCACACTTTGGAGTTTTAGTGATGAGTAATTTCAATAAAACAAATGAATTTTTCATCATAACGAGAGTCGCGGATACGCGAGAAATGCCTCTGAATGTGTTAATATTTCAAACGTTTAAAATTCACGTATGAGGTATTACGATGAATTGATTGAGAGACGTTTTTGGAAAAAAAAACATTCTTAGTTTATAAGACCTGTGATGGCTGCTGGGCAGTCGTCTGTACGGCTCCCGCAACTGAAGCTGGTGGTCCAATGGGTCCCAGATCGCCAGTACCTGACGTAGTTCCAGCTGGAGTTGATACACCCATTGCTGATGCTGTCTTCATGAAGAATTTCTCAAGTTTCACAATTATGTGTTTTCCATATGTATATTTACGTAAACTGTTCAGGTGGGGCCGGATTTTATGCATCAGTACTTTGCGCTGAGCTGGCTCAGCGACATCGATCATCTTTTGAACTACGTAGTTGGCGTATTGATCCTTCATCATTACGTTTAATGCACTGGAATTGAGATAAATGTTCTTGTGACGATTTGACAAATTAATGAGTTAATTTTTTATATTGGGTACATTACGACTGGAATTCTTACCTATCATTGAAGCCACAAACTTCCTCAATGAGAACAGCCCGTTCCTGTCTTGTAGCATGTGTAACACACTTTTCCACGACATTACTAGCAAATTTGTGCTGTGATAATGCCAAAACTTTACCCCTAACGCTGTTGATCAACTGCGCCTTGTCCTCAATTTTTCCATGCTCAAGCACATGTTGAATGACATAATTGCCATACTGATCCTGAATTAGTTGATCAGTGGCTGAATGCAATTCCTGCAGTATTCCCTGCGTTTGTTCTGGTGTACAGTGCTCCAAAATCCGTTGAATAACACGACAACCATATGGATGTGTACTTAATGAATAAACTTGTCCAGCAAATGCACCGATAACGAATTGCAGTGCACGTGGCTCAACGCACTCGATGCATTTCTGCACTACGTGATTGCCATTTTGATCTTTGACACATTTCAATACGTGTCCATCCAGTTCACGAACGATTTCTTGCTGTTGTTCCGGTCCAATTGACTCCAAAGCCTTTTGGATAACACGACAACCGTACATTTGAAGTGCCAGGGGTAATACATGACCTCGTACCTGGAATCAATTTTTATTAAAGTGAAATTGACACTCTGAAGAGCAAAAACAGGGGATCATTTTTTTTTTTCAATCAGTTTGTCACTGGCTTTGTTGACATCAAGGGTTATTTGAACGGTTGAACGTTTCAGATGACACGCAATAATTCATCATGCTCGGTTATTTATCACACCAAATGATTGAACGGATGGGGGAGATGGATCGCGAGAGATGAGATGAATTTCTTCGGTGAGTTTTCGAGTTCCGGTGAATAGCATTGAGTTCATATGAACATCTTAAGAGAGATGTTAGAGAGTCAAGCGGACTCTCTCTGAATTTAGAGAGCAATGTCATTCAATTGTCTTTTATGCTTAATGAGAAGGGCTTTTAATGACTTCCGAACGGCTTGATCGCTTGATGATCTCAACATTTACATTTACACAACTTTCGGTTTACAATCAATGATGAATTTTGAGGAATTTTGGAGATATACAAACCTTCTGTGCAAGTGTCGATTTTTGTTCTGGTGTACCAAATTCAAAGAACTTTTGTATCACGTAATTCCCAAAAACGTCTGTCATCAATGAATAAGCCGACGCCAGAATCTCTTGGAAAACAAGTTGTTTCTCAGCGGCTGTCGCACGCTCAAGCTTTTGTTGAATAAACCGGGAACCATGCTGGTCCTGGCTGAATTCCACAATGTGATTTGCCAAGTCGCGTAATTGAAGACTTGGAAAACTGAATAACAAATCATTAAATCTTCAATTATCCATCAGTTTGATTGATAGTTCAACTTATTTCTGTAATTGCTGAATTATTCTGTGATAATGAGGGCCTATGCGATGAAATGTTAAATAGTTTTCACATACTCTTATGGCATTTATTTCTAAATTCACTCATTTCAAATTCATTCATTCTATTTTTGAGTAAACAAACTCACCGATTATTCCTAAAATCCTCCAACAGCCGTGATCGTCCCCCAGCTCCTTTGTCTCCAACTCCGGCGGTACCTCCTCTACTCGGTTTGCCCACTAAATTTGGGAATAACGAACTACTCGATCCAAAAACACCATTGGCAGTGAGAGCTGGTACTGTACTCGCCCTGAATTTTGCTTCAGCACCTGGTGCAGCTGAAACGCGATTTGCACCACCTACTAAACCGCCCAATGATCCACCGATGGACGGTGGAGGTGTCAGGGAGAGTCCGAGAGGACTTGGAGAAGCTGTTACCGTTCCTAAACCACGGGAGTAACAACACAGTTTTACTTGAATATCATATCAACTCTCGAGGAAAGGTGCAATCAGCAATGAAGTGGTGTTATTTATTATCAATTACTATTGATTACTATTGATATTTTTCACCCCTGCAAGCCCCTGGAATGCATGGAATGATGCAGGAATTCTTTAACGAGTAAATCAACAATGAATGAAGCTAGATCGAATGATCAATTCGGCTGTTAATGATTTTTAGTAATGGGAATCGTAATTAAATTGGATCGTGTTCTTAGCCACGTCTTAATTTTTTCTTTTCAATTAAAACATAGAAAAATAGAAGAGAGGACGGGTTAAAAACAATATTTAAAAAATCAGACCTCCCTCAGATATGATATTATTGATATCTGAAAAGAGTTTAATACTGAATGACATTAACTACCTAATGCGCCATAGCTTTGAGGCCACTTCCCACGACTATATTCGAGACTTGGGCTGAAGGCAGATGTATTCCGATCAAATGAATCCCGTCTGCCAGTTGACGATGCACCGAGACCCAAACCTGAGGCATAAATCTCCTTGTTACAAATGAAATTATCACCATTTATTCATTGAAAATGTTACATGGACAAATTATTAAATATACAAGCATGCAATAATGGCAGTGAATGATGAACGATTATTTACACACAGAAATTTACTGCACAAAACAATAATAAACGATGTCCATATAAATCAATGAGAAATATGGGAAAATATAAAGTGATAAAATCGTAATTCACGTATTAATTATGCATAATCGCTAAAACATCTCAGCAATGAGTCATTATTTTAGAACTCGATCTGAAATGATATGTCTTTACAGAACAAATTTTTCCAAATTTTCTTTTGTAACTATTCATTAGCGATAAATATCGTGATCGAAATTATGTTTTCACTTGGAAAATTTCTTTTGATTGCTGAATAATTTTGGCTATGAGTGGTTTTAAAACAAATCGAAGGACTTATTGTTTTATGAACTTAACCACAAGAAAGTTCGCTTGATCCATTTTTTAGTGACATTCAGGAGCGCGAAATCCCTTTTGTTTTGGAAGTTCAAGGGGTAATAATTAAATTTATAATTACTGGAAATGTTCAATTGACCCAAAACTCAAAAACGTATTTACCTTTATTTCCCAGATTTCACTTTATTTTCATGGAATAATTGTATTAAAATTCAAGAGGTGTGACTTGATGAAAAAATTAACAGAATAACTCATTGCCAATATTATCAACTGATGATCAAGAGAAATATGAAATTCAATAAAGCTTTGTCGCCCAACTACAGAATTACATAATGAGGAAGGTTTTTTTTTGTCAGTCGGTTAATGAGTAATACCTGTACTCTGAAGTTGAGCTGGGGAACCGAGGGCACCCAGTGGTGAACCACCGTAACCGAGAGCGGCCAGGCCAGCAGCAAGTCCTGAGCCCTGTTGTTGTGCCTGCTGTACGGCAACTGCCTGTGCTTGTGCAACCACTGCTGCCGCACTGCAAGCTGCCAGACCTGCATCGAAAAGCCCACAACCCATTCGCGATTTTTTCTTCCATTTCTATAGTCTTTGTACTTTCACTAATCCGATCTTTCGAAAGCCACTCAATGACGTTTGTTAATCAATATCTTATTAGTGGCAAAGCTTGGAGAAACGTATTTTTGGTAACGGAGGGAGGATTTCCACACTACAACTATAAAAAACTAAGAGGCTACCTCTCTTAACCCTTAAGACAATTTTGTATCACAAGATTTTACGGAGTGAATTGAAGAATTTTTCTCATCCATGGACTCTTATAGAATTCCTTTTCAAACTGATTACTCACGTGCTGGACGACTTTTAAAATACACATAAGAGCCAGGGGTAATGCAAAAAAAATGTTGAATGCAAAGGTCAAGGAAAAGCCTGCAGTATCCAGGCCTATAATGCGGGTATTCAAACTGTGAAACTCCATATAATTACATGATAATGCCTACATTCGGTGCAAATTGTTCATTTTATGCCTCAACAATCAATTTGGATTGGTAGTTGCTGTCCACGTGAAGAGGTCCATTAGCCGAGCAAACCCGAGCTTTTTCAACTCATTGCCGATTGGCATTAAACATTTACAGACGAGTGTGTAAAGTTGACTATTTCAAAAAATTTACAACTGAATCTTTTTGGCAATGAAAAATATTTTTGTAGATAATGAAATTTCCAATTAAAACGGAACGACATATCTTTCTTCGAAACTCGGCGTTTGTCAGTGTTCATCCCTAATACTGTTGAAATCTACCTTTCCATTTCCAAAAATATCTCTCCATCCCTTTCTGTTCCTCATAAAAAAAAAACTGTTTCTTCAACCGTAACACTACCAACTAAATTTCATGGAATCATTTACGGTCCACAAATTGTTAGAATGTTAAATTAGTCACAAAAGTCATTCAAGGCATTATTACAGACAGGCGACAATGATGATGATATTAAGTAGATCATGACTATGAGAATGACGCGATATTAATGAATTTTTCATTATTTTACCTAAACATTCGCCTGGTGTTGCATTACTGTGAGATGTTGGAGTTGGTTGAGAGTATAAGCTCGGTGGAGGTGGTGCTGGTGGTCCTGGGGGTGGTTGTGATGGTGCTCGATTCACTAAAACTGGTGCTGGACTGACAAGTCTCATTGGAGTCGCCGCTGATTGTAGTCCACGCACTCCACCCATCACTATTGATCCATTCTGATCGTAATATGCTGGAATTACTTGATACTGTCCTTGAACCTTGAAATAACAATTCATAAAAAAATATTAAGAGAAATTGATAAATTGTGACTTAGGGTATTATTTTCAATAGTACATTTTTTAATTAAATTTCCAATTGGTATTCAAGGAAAATAAGGAGTGCAAAACAATGGTCGTACCGTTTGTGCCAGATTATTAGCACTGTCTTGTGCAGCAGCAGCAGCCGCTGCAGAGGACGGTGTAAGTGGTCTTCTGGGTGGTGGTGCAGCTGCTTGTGGTGGTGCTTGGGGCAGTAGTCCAGCCGGATAGACCCACGGACCGACTCCATAATACTGGGGTACCACTGGTGGAGCACTAGTGATTAGTGCACCTACATAGGGCTCCTGGCCACTGATCACAGTGTACGGGGCTGTTGGAAAATTCTGCTGTTGCTGTTGTTGTTGGGTCTGGGATGCTTGCGATGCTGCCAAATATTGTTGTTGTTGCTGTTGCTGGAGAATTTGAAGCTGTTGAGGTGTCGCAGCTTGTGGTTGACTCCTGAACAATTGCTGTAACGTTAAAAAAAGAAAAGTGCGAATTAGTGGGAGGTAAAAATGTAATCATGTTGGGGTATTACGTGGCCATCTGAGGGGCAATTATTCCATCAGTATTCTGGAATTATTTTGCTATCTTATGGCCAATTTTAACTTAACGATGAATTAATTTTACCTAATTATGAATACATATCGTGGAGTGATGTAAAGATAAAAATCAATAGGACCCATATGAGAAGACAATCAAACGTGACTGAACCTGTTTCCCGCAAATCACTCATTCAATATCAGACAAGTGCGCTTTTTCGCTCAGTGACTTATCCTATTTCGGGGGTGGAATTCATTAGAGGGGGAGATGATAGAGATTCTTGATTACAATTGGGCTTTAATTGATATGTTCATCGTCGTTTCAGACGAGGTCAGTGACCCTTAATGCGGACATTCACCGGACATGTAGTTGGGTAGCTTCTTTTGCCGTTTTACTCAACTGAGTCAGTGTTCTACGGTAACTCGGGGCACTTTAATTGACCAGTAACGGTAGAATTGAGTTCGGTGAACCAGAGTCGTTTGGGCACCAGTTAACGTGTGCTGTATCCAGCGGAATTACTAAGTACTTATCAGCATTTTGGTACTCTAATTAAATTTGTGAAAATCACTAGCTCATCATTATAATAAGAAAAGTCACCGGTTAACCAATCAGATATGCCTTCAATGAAAACATTCTGGGTTTGACTGATAATTCAATTTTACCAAGATAATCGCGTGAATAATCATTACAGTCCGAAATTAATTAACAATTATGAGACGCTTACAAAGCCATCGCTAGATACATTTTTTCCATAATTGTCGCTTTATTTTGACCTCTTCACGTCTGTTTTCCTTACTCTCCAACATTGTATTCCGCTTTGAAGTTAAATTGAATTCCAAATTAACACGAGTGACCGGACAATTTAACTTTGTAATGGTCGAATACACTAACCGAATTAAATTTCATCAATTTAGAAAGAAAGGAGGAAAAAACAACCAAGTGATAAATTATCGGTTTCATTAACAAGCACTTGCAGACAGTGTGACGGTACTCTCGAGGTCACTTTATCCACTACCCCCATAAGCGTGTTTCGTCACGGCCTTGGATTGGGTCGCGACCGTTCAAGAATGGTAGAATACTTATGAACGAGTACACACTTAAATCATCGTCTCATTGGTGAGTTGACCATTGTGATGATTGCTGTACGTATAGAATGAGTTACATGGCCTTTTTGGATTGCCTTTTGATACAACGTAATTCTTATGTTCATACGTAAGATGGTGGTATTCACCGAGTCGTGACTAACTTATATCCAGACCCTCAAGATCAACGATGCGTTTCGGGTATCGACCCTAGCGGCAAATCAAATATTCATCTAGAATTGTTGAGATGTAGAATTGGAGGGAAAGGTATTTCCCACGAAAGTGAAACAATTTTTATATCACTTTATTATCTTTTAATCCAAAAATCTGAGATAGATGAAGACTAAAAGAAGGTAATTCTCTGCTATGCCCAACGGCATTGGAAATGTGTTTTTTTTTATTTGAAAATACAATCGACTAATTAGGAAAATTTATAATCTCTTAAATTATGAATACCCAGGAGAATTAATTAATTGTGGATTCCATTAAGTGTTAAGTGCCGAGGGAAATTCATGAGTCATAGCGACCTTTTGCCTCGCGCTCAGGTTCTCCCGATGCGTTGGGATATTGAAAATTCTCTGAAACCTACAAAAACCCCTCGGGCGGCAGTTTATATCCTGTTTCTGGTTGTTGCACCGTCTTTTCTTATGACACTATGGTCAATGTCGGTCACAGAACTTCATAGAATGCTAGTATTTACTTTAAAGGAGAGACAGAGGGAGGATGTAATGTCATAAATATACTTTGACCTTTATTTTACGGCTGTTTGGAGAAATTGTTAGATTTTTTTTTAAAGGCAACTCCAAGATGTATGGTAATGCTCTTACTCTAAAAACCTGATTACAATAAGGATTCCGAGATTTTTAATTGCTAATGATAGAAAAGTATAGGTATTGATATCCTTCTTCTGTCGATTAATCTATGGTTTCTAGAATGCTCTTGTTCATTCAATCCATCGAGAGCATTCTATGCAACAGGTGAAACCCAAAAAACACGGAACAATATTATAATCTGTGGCTTAATTACATAAAGCGAACCAGATCTCATAATTTTTTTATCTCTCGGCTTATTTTTGCAAAGTCTTGAATAGTCTCGAATGACACAGATACCGTTCAACACGTTGTGTATTTAATCCCTTCGTAAAGAACATGAACGTGTATCGTCTAGAGCTATTGATTACCTCTGAGGGGGAAAAAAAATAAGCGTCATGCGTAGGAGACTCGGTTTGAAGGAAAAAAAAATCTCCTGGGACGTGAAAGCGTCGAGGAAAAGTCAGTGATTCGTAAAAAAAAAAGAAAAAAAAAAATCAGAGGTACCGTTCGTTTTTTCGAGTGGAAACGGGGAAGGTCGTTGATCTTCTCTGGCATTGGTATGCATGGATACAAAACTAAGGGATAAGAGTCCATTGGATGAATTAATTTTGTTTACGAATGGAGGATTATGAGAGGCAGTCCGTCCATCACTTCCGGTTATTTAGTTTTCAAATGTAAAGAGATTATTTATGTTTTTAGTGCTTGAAAAGGACTCGATTTTATAGGAATGACGAATTAAAGATTTTGCGAAAAGATATTTAGACACTTTTTTTAGTTCTTCTCTGTTCGGAAATTTTTAAATCTTTTTATCGATTTCCCATTTTCTCTCAATTCCTCAGCCCACTCCGTTAATGAATGTTAACGAAAGAATTTATTGACAAATATTTAAACATAAATAATAATTTCAACAAAACATCACTTAATATCTCCGTCTCCGTTAAAGTAATAAGTACTAATTTTGTATCATTGAAACAGTTACGAGTAATGGATGCAAATCGCGTAATGTGAAAAGGCTGAAGAATTTCTGTGACTCAAGATTTTTCTTCAACGAGTTTTTTTTTCCTTTATGATGATATTATATAATAATGATAGACACAGGTTATTCGCCTAGTCTACCGTGGAAGATGAGAAATTACGACGAAGGAACTCGCGGAGGAGTCCGTTACTTAACCGCGGTAACAGAAAAACACCGTTAACTCACCTGGCTGGGACTTGTCCATGAGGCAAATACAGGGTGTCCCTGAATAAGACTTCAGGTATTATCAGCGGTCGTGAAACGTTTATTGAATGGACTCAGAGAATTACGTATCATGATTTAAAAATTTAAAGCTATTACCACGGAAGTTATTTATAGAAATTATAATTTCCGAGATATTCGCCGAATATCGAATGTTAAATTTTCAACGTATTCATAAATCTATGTTTGAATCTCCAATAGAAATAAAATGAAACTGTACTGGACGTATATTTTGAAAGCAAAAACCTCTCTATACGGCATAATTACAGGTCTCACTAGAATAATTAATTCGGCTTTTATCCGAGGATCTAAATAAAAATAAATACTATTTTGGAGAAAAAAAAATTTGCTAATGTGTATGCGCCTCGTCAACGCAATATTCATTGTAATACATCTTGAGAAACCGGTTTTTTCGACGGGCTCTAATACACTGGCCCTCGTTTGGATGCTCGCTGACCATGGAAGACACACTATCGCATTTTTCATATTATAATAATAATATTAATTATGGAGCACTCGAGCAGGTTGTAAGGTACCCCCCAAGAGCAGTTGTTGAGTCAAGATGAAACTACTGAGAAAAAATTCTTCTGAAATTCAACGAAGGTTATATCGAGCATAAATTTCTCAATATAAAGATATTGATTATGAAATATTTACATGAAAATTTATAAATGTATAATGAGAATTGATAACTACTGATGAGAATTATTCAATAGTCGAAAATAGTACGAGAATAGGAATATAGAAGAATGTGAAACAATACTCTGAATGGAATTTGCCAGAAAATAGATTTCAGCTCTAATAAGAGCCGGAATCCTTCACCTGAATATTTCCAAGCCATTTGAATATAAAAAAGAAACAAAAAGTGGAAAATGGAAAAATCTCTCAAGTCCTTTAGATAATTCTGAAAATGTGGAAAGCCACTGGTTCTCCTGGTTTTGAAGGGGATGGGGTAGAAATGACAGACATAATCTACCGATAGCATGACAATAGCCGCTGTCGAGCTATCTGTAGGTCGCGTCATGGCTTTTACCGTTAGACGTTACCCCAGTTGCAGAAATTCAATTAAATAAACCTCCAACCATCGTCACACATGTTCTATTTCACTCCCACAAATAATCATAACCTCCTATTATCCGCTGTTCTCTACCTTCCTGGGCCTCATTCAATGCTATTCGTTTACTTTAAACCGGGGACATTCAAGTCCACCAGTTTATATTTACCAGAGGGTGAGTGTGACTGATCATTTACATTAACATATCGATATATTGGAAGATTAGCATTGCAGATGACGTTATTCATGACTTAAGCTGGTGGAATAAGTGCGGATAATGGAATTAGTTAACGAAAAATATGGCCGATTATTTGCTAATCCATACGAATATTCTTCAATCCACGAGTTTCGCAGGTGTTATCGTAATAATATCTAGTCAAATTAATTGTCAATATAAAATGTTCAGTAATTGAGTACAAAATTTCGGAACCGCGTTGATTACCTCAGAAATTATCAATTCAAGACTTCTTAGATATTTTTGTTTAAACATTAATTTCCAACTCTTCGGAATCTAGGAGATAGTCTTATTTATTCAGTTGAATGAAAAATATTAAAGGTGCATTTTTTAAAAGAAAAGAAACAAAAAAAAAAGCAAGAATCCAAAGATCGGTTCACGACTGATGTAGTGCTCTTCCCTTCATCACCAAGATAATTTTATCGAGTGGAATTTTCCCTTTGATCTCTGGTTTCGGCTCCCCCCCCACCGACTTTTCCATTTAATTTTTACTCGCTTCAACATTTGTTTCACAAAGTATTTTTAGTAATTTTCGCTGGGGGTTCAATTTAAAGCGCCAGTCAATGGTCTAGGGTGAGGCAGGAGAATCATTAGACGGAGCAGAGTAACCAGGAAGGAGGGATGGAATGGGAAGAGCGAGAAGCCGCACCCCCGCAAGCCCATCCAATAATAAAACCCGCGTCATTTGGCTAAAAGCCCCCGTCACTCCGTATATCTGCTTATACCTATCCTATCCATTTCTTTTTAGCTTCTCCTGTTTTTTTCCCCTTTTTTTTCATGGTGTATCTGGTATCAAGGTGTGTCCACAAAAAGGCCGTTATCACGCAACTCCCCTTTGCGTCTCGAGCGACCCAGAGAGTAATAATAACAATGAAAACGCTCTGCAATATGTCAAAGTCTTGCCGAAGCAGATAATTCGATTGCTCGGTGATATGGTTTCACATGAAATGACGTTTATCGGTATGGATTTTTCAAAAGTGAGGGAAAAAATATAAGCAGCGATAAGAGGGCGTATTAAAAGTTTTAACGACTGATTACATCGGTGCTCTCTTCTTTTCCATTAATATATATCGCTTCTAAGTTGCAGTCTCAAATCAAAGATATCCGAATGCAAAAATCAGGAGACTTGGCTCGAGAAGTCATTCTCTGTTTATGCTCCCATTGCTCCTCACTTTTCGGACGTTGCACTTGACCATTCATAAATTTTCCACCTCAAGGATCAACTACCAACTACGTTAACATCCACCTCATTTCTTCAACCATAATATTTCTGTCCTTCGCGAATATATACATATAGATAATAAAACTGGAAATAAATAAATAGTGTGATAGAAAGTAGGATATCATCCGTCGTTTTGAAAAATAGTCGATTCGAGGGACAACTCATATCAAGAATTTTAGCTATAAACTGCAGCCATATTATAATTACTTCGATGTGACCCAGTGTGCACGGACGGATTTAAGAATGATAAAACCGAATGTTTTACCAACTACTTCAACCATTCGATAATTTTCCATACAAAATATGCTAATTATTCAAGAAGTTGAACGTGATAAAGCACCCGCTCTGCATTGGTAATGAAGTTCTACAGTTTTAGATTTTGAATGGCTCGAGAATACAGTGAGTTATGAACCTCCATCACTGTGAAATTAATGTAGTATTGTAAAAAAAGTAAAAAAAAGTGGGCGAAGAAAAAAAATGATCATCATAAATAAAATACAAAAGATGGAAAAAAAAAGAGGGATTGTAAAGAGCGTCAATTAATTTGTTGCCTCCGTAATGAGTCTTAATCAGGTACCCTGGAGGCTCAATGACTCGGGAAAGCGTATCCGGAGCAAATCTCCATCTCTCATCGTATCGCAGACACAAAAAAAGACAAAAGTGACAAGTTACAAGTGGAGATGGGGAAAGCGTGTCCGTCTCGGGCGTTTTCCTCCCTTCCGCCTCAATAATAGTTCACCGAGGCTTAACAATTTTCCATCTTCTCACTTTTATTTTTCATTTCTCGGAGTTTCCCCAGAGCGAACGTTTGATGGGAAAACTTGGGAATAAAGGTTGGCAAATAGAAAACAAGTTTTTCATCACTTCCCTGGTGTCCTCTAAGGTTTTTTTTTTGTTTCAATCTTGTTATTCAAAGTTTAACAAGGTTTAGGGATTTGTCGGCTCATTGCAATTCATAAGGATCAGAAGTCGTTGAATCAGAGTAGAAATGTGAAATAACAATGTGATGAATTTGAAATCGGGGTGAATTGTTTAAAGAAGTAGTGAAGAACGGAGGTGAGTCTGATATGTTGTTGATATCGAGAAAAGCCGAGAGATGAGTAGAATTTTCATCAAATTTTGCGGTTGACTTGGCGGAATTTGTTCCATTAAATTTCAGAACATTTCACCACTGAGGAACATATCGACAAGATATCGCTAACCTAATCTCTTGCATCAAGTATCTTTTCAATTTTTAAACAACTCTTGATTAGACATTTTCCCAGTGGAATTGAAAATAAATTAAATTGGGGAAATAATTTGTGGAATCCCACTGTTTTCAGGCGTTTGTTGTTTGGAAAATTGGGCTAAGTGTGGGCAGATAGAAATGATTAAATGAACATTTAGGGATTCTGTTTATTATTCAATGGATTTCGCGGTCCTAACGAATCCGCTTATTGTGTTCCAATGAGTACATTTCCCTTTTCAGTAGGATCTAAATTTAATGAGAAATATGAAATATTAATAGTAAGTATGAGTAATCCTAAATTCGCGTGTGCTTGGGATTCGGGATTTGAATTCACTCAAATTTTAAAGACAATTCCAAATTAATGAGCACTGCCCATCGTACTATAGATTGCATTATGAGTGATAATATCGATACCTGCCAATCGAATGCAATGGTAGAAATTGAATATTTTATCGTCAAATGGTAGAATCTTTGCGGGAGGACTAAAGCGTACCTCATAGATTTTATATTCAACAGATTTCTTTCCTGAAACTATCGAATTTAGATAAAAATGTCAAAAGAGCTTTTCCACAGACAATTTTATGATTGAGAAAAAAAAGTTTGGAGATATTTATCTTCAAACAGTAACCCCGAATATTCATCTCCATGAAATGCCTCCTTTCTAAAAAAAATTCATACCCAAATGACAACAAAATCCCCTGAACTGTCTACTAATTCCCCTCTTCCTCCAGATATTCCCCAATCAATTTCTCTACATTTTCTAAGCTCGCCTGGCTTCACAATTACCCATCATCCCCAGAGGTAGAATGAAATGCAATAACACGACCCCAGTGATCCCCAGAAATAAGAAACCTATTAGCTTTACACCCCTAAGACCTTCTCGGCTCTTTGAATCGAAGCGTCACAGTGTCCCATTATGTTTCAAATCCCCAACCTCACACCTAGCGTCGCAAAACAGCCAATTTGTTCCATTACAACGCAGACTCATCCTTCGAAGGAGTCAAGTTCTGTTGCGTTCTGTCACTCCCTCACCCTAGGATTTTATTAGGCCGTTATCGCGTCAACATTGACGGATTGTTTGCCTTCACTCTGTAACATTGTGTTGATCCACTCCCCCAGTCACCCTCCCTTCCTCTCTCTCTTGATATTTCTCCAACAATAGCTTGTCCCTTTGTTGTCACAAGGCATACATTTAGTGGATGTTAACGTAAATTATATACCAAAAGCGGGTAAGGAGGTGGAGACTTTATGGGTCTATATTCGTTCGATATCACAACTATCCCTGCTGGGTTTGTTATACATATATGCATGAAAGTAAATTCAAAGCGAATTTATAGAGAGGGTTTGCTTGGAGGAATGTATTAGGATATTGAGCCAGGGGGTGTGGTTCATCCGTACTTGATTAATTCCGATCGGTAATGATATTGAAGAGCAATTTAATTGCTCTAAAATGTGGCTTCAAGTAGAACGCTAAAATTACTAGATTAGATTTTGTGGCAGGGTGACAATAAAAATGTCTAGATCTCAGTAGCAAGAGATCCCTCAGTAGGGATAATTATTTTAAGATAATTTGAAATATTACAAATTTTGTAATAAATCAGCTCTTTTTCAGAATATTCCAAGAAATGATAAAAAGCACGCTTTTTGAACGAATAACGAGGGATAACAAATTTCCTACACAACGGAATGCTCCTTTCCTTCTCCATCCAAGTGTCTTTTGTGCTGATAGAACGGACATATCTTTTCTCCACCGATAAAAAAAACATCAGCGAGAAGAGAAAAACGTTAAAAAAAGTCGGTCATAGAACATTTCACAGCAGTCACTCGACCGCTCCCGATTTCTCCTTGAAAAATCCTACCTACTTCTTCTTTTCACTCAGTACAAAAGACGAAGTGCATCTATTCCGCTTCAGTGTCATCAATACCACTGCAAGCCTCATGCATGTATCTGTGCATGACTTTGTTCATGAAAGAATGGAAGAATCCGAAAATACATGGGGAAAACCCGTGAATGTGATTGCAATAGCCATTTATCCGTGTAAATACAATTGCATTCGCAGCTTGCTTACACCAGTCTCCCACCTCCGCGCTACGTCGATCAATTTGCAATCGCGACACAATATCCGCCTTGTTGAACTTGATTGCTCGGAAAAATTGCAAAAAAGGAGAGAAATATGCGAACGTGCCGGATTGAAATGTACGATGCAGTTGAGTGAAATGTCTTTTTGTATTTTTTTTTACTTAAATTTATAAACTAATTTTTTTCATCCAATTGCGACGACAATTTATGGTTGTTGACGTCTGGGCAAACTATCGCCTATTGTAGCATTTAGATTTAATTAGCGGAATTTGTTTAGTGTATTAATTCCTTTTTGAGGGTACTTCGCCTGGGGCAATTTCAAATTCCCGCAAAAACAAATTGCTTTCATACATATCTTCCTATTCATTGCTTTATTGTATTTGAAAAATGAGCTCTAGTCGAGGAATGACAAATTCCAGGGGCTGGAAATGTTTTATAGCCGGCAGTTTTACAACCCCCATGTGTTATGACCTTTAGAGAATGCTATGGCCTTTCAGGGAACCTTTGATTCCTTACAGAAAAATGAATTTTAAAAAAGACATCAAATTGACACGAAAAAAAATTATCCAAATTTTCTAAATCATTGACAATTCAATGAAAGAATTTTTTAAACAGCAAAACTCGGAATCATTTCAACTCCAATTTCTGAAGGTAAATTTGAATGAATTATTTTCAAATAAACTAGGAAAATTGTGTTGTGAAGCACCAACACATTTATTTTTATTATATTATTGAACGGAATAGAGGCAATAAGACATGACGTTGAAGCGAAATATCACGAATTGAAGGCTCGAGTACGAAGATGGCTCGTACCAATCCCCGATGTTGCCTTCCTATCCTCTATTCCCAACGATTGGCCTCACCTATGGCGTGCACATGTCGATGATGCGAGTGCATATTGATTTTCGTATGCAACAAAAACCGAAAGGATGAATAAAGAAAAATCAAAAAGTCACTCTGACGTACGAAAAGTTTGGAAATAAAAGTCAAGTGTTGAGTCATTCGAATGTAGTCGTGAACTCGGTGCGAATAGAGAGGTTGGACGCTCATCACTGCTCGTTTTTTAAGAGTTTGGCGTGATATAAAGTTGGAAGAAGAGTTGAAATCACCAGTTATGGGAGGGCAACTAGACTTTATATTTGGGATATTGACATTTCTATCTCAGTCATACTCGGAGAGAAATTTTTCAGTAAAAATTACTGTTTCATTGGCTAACTAAGCGTTTTTGATGTTCGAAAAAAAAAAGTCTTTTGAGAAGTACATCTTTACTCTCGTGAAGCAATTAATGGCTCAAAAATTGACAAGAAAATAATAACTTCCTGTGAGGAAAGAAACCTTTCGACGAGAAAATTTATACTTGTTCAAAAAATAGGGAGAAAGTGGAGCACAAGAAACCAATTTTTCCAACCAAGTTCAGTGACTTTGCCTTAAAATGTCTTGGAGTTGTGACTGCAATATTATTTAATAAATGGATCCAACAGTTCTGTTCCTTAAATTTTTCAAAATAAATTTTTATAATCACACTCTACGCATGAGGATCTGTCAGTATTCATGGAGCTACTTTTTTCAGTATAATACATATTTCAGTACATATATTTTATCAGTAGATGAGCAGGGGAGAGCAACGCGAGACCGTCGAGAGATACGTCCGGCGTAAATTGGAATTGGAAACCGCTTCAATTAGAGGGCGTGTAATATTATACGAACACGCCCCACTGTGGATTAGCGTTGGCGGCTATACGAGTATCATAGTGACGAGAGGAAAAAACTTTTTTTATGAGTTCACTAATCATTTGTCCATTTGTTTTACTATCTTCCGCGCTTCATTTTGGACATTCTCTGAATTATTTAGTAATCACAGTAATGGATGAATTCAGGGGAAAAATTCCCTGGATTCTATTTCAAGGAGAAGTTAACTTTCGGCTATATCTCTGAGATATCAATCCTCAATGAGCGAAAATTTTCAACTCAATGGTTCGTGTCACTGACCCAATATGTCACGGTTAAATCGGTTTAGACGCAGGAAGACCCGCGTTTTCCTTGTACTCCCTTCGCACTTCCGTTTCCTCTGTGAAATACCCCGCAAAATTACCGGGAAGGGACTCGATAGAGTGACTCAAGAAGACTGTTGTGTGAGTTAAAACTTGATGCAGAGCTGAGGTGAAAAACTGGGGGAAAAAAATTAGTCTCTAGAAAGAAAGGAAGAACCCAGTCGGCGATGGTGGGCAAGAGGGTGTGTGTGTGTGTGTGGGGGGGAGGCGGCATAAAAAACAATATAGTGAACGGAAGTGGGCGAGCGATAACGCAGAGATCGTCGACGCAATCTGCGGAGCGCAGCGATTTTTTGTCTCAACGACACCGCCTGTTGCTTGGCTCGTACCAACGACTTAAAAAAACTTGGTTCGAGAAGTTAGGCTCGCCCTGTGCTTCAATTGCTCTCCATCTTTTGGACAGGTAAATAAATAAATTTTATTGACGACATGCTTTTTCAGATTTTTCCTCCCCGTGTAAGGGAATCAAAAGCTGTTAAAAGATTTGTCTGTAACTTGCGCAATGCCCACCAAAATCCTCTTCTGACCAATCCCTCTAAATTTCTCTCTTCCCGAGATATATGCTAAATTATTAGAGGAGAGTCCGTTTTGAGCTTTCACCTCTACCTCTCCATCACTTCACTCCTGAATTAATAGTTACCCCTGAATATGTTATAGCGGGTGGGGATAAACCACTGATACAGCGTAGAATTCACTAGTAATTCGGCTATAGGCTAGTATGAGAATCAAAGAAGAGTCCATTCAGCGGTAACGCGAGACTGTGCTGTAATAAGAGACATTTCCAGCACTTGCAATTGCGTAGCGAGCAATCCCGTCTCTCTTCTTATGCTGCTGTCATACAGCTCCCAGAGTCGCGCATCAGTGATGGGAGGACGTCTAGTCTCAAGTGTACGACTGATAACTATACCTCGTGAGAGACAACCAGAGACGTCGTTATTTTCCTTGGTAAATCATTTCTTTAAATTTTAATGGACGAAGCAAAAAATCTACAGGATCATTTTGTTCTCATGTAAATCATTTTTTTGGACTTGTAACTTGAAATAACTATGGAAAATGGAATTCTCCATTTTTTTGTTTGCTTGTGCCTTATTCTGTCAAAATCAGAAATAAAAAAAAAATCGAATTGGATGTACTGAAAGGAATTCCCAATTTTGTTGAAAAAAAAACTTTCTAGTGGTTTATGTACAAAAATATCCAATCAAACTCAATCATTTATTTTCCAGCGTTCGGAACTTGACCTAAAAGCCATTCACGTTAGGTCATCAATATTAAATCTTGGAAAAAAAAAATTGCAAACCCGACATACTGGTATCCACCAAATTTCATTTAAAAAAACTCCCTCAAAAATAGAAGAATTAAATTCAATCCTCTAAAACGAACTCCATTCAAATGGGAAAAATTGTATTGAGTTAAAAATAATTCTGGAAAACTGAGTGTTCATTTGAGTACAATATTTTGGTTGGTGATTTACTCCCCCTTTAAAAAAATTGACTGCGGAAAATCTTTCGTAGCTTAAAATACAATTACCAAATTGGTTGTTACCAATTGGCGCAGAAAATCAACTCAACCAAAGTGACTCAATTATCTACCCTAACAGAAATTTCCCCTGAAAATAAACAATTTTTGACAGTAGTAAAACAAGGTCATTCGTAATGTCTGCAACAATAACCAGTTAGAGACAGCACAGTTGAGAAGAAAAAGGTTTGAAGAGCGTTTTGCGGTCGTCTTTGAGTGTTTTATAGTCCAAAGAAACAGTTATATACATCGCGAGTTTGGTCGCGTGACTGCAGTCGTAAAGGGGATGTGTGTATACGAGGTATTCTGTGCCGTCTCACAGTATCTTCTTCGTTTTCAGCTTAGAAAAGCCCCCCCACACCGAATAGTTTAACGTATATTCAACGTAGCTTTTAAGGCTCTGAATGCCCTGGCGTTGTGGCATCATGGTAGGGAATAGAATCGTGTTTGCTATACGTGAATGTTATTCTCCTTCTCGTTTTACAAAACTTTTCTGGGATGTGCATCGCTACATTGACGTTTATGAAACTTGTTTCGTTATTCTATATGTGTTTTTCGAACTGGGTGGCAAGGAGAGGGAGTGGGTGGCTGAGGGGGAGGAGGATTTAATGGTAGTTGCAGTGGACTTTCGGCGAATGCAACGATTTCACGTTAATCGGGAAATGAACTTCCCAGATCAGTTGGAATGCTCGAGCGAGAAATTTTTTTCAGTAAAAATTACCTCTACCGTAAAATTTAACGTCTTCAACAAAATTTATGCACACATCTCGATAACTTTTATTGACTAGTCAACTAATTTTACCGAGTCAGGTAATATTTGTCGAACAGATAATCAGCAATTTCGTCAACATTTTCTTTTGTTTAAAATTTCCTCGGAGAAAGTGATATCTGCTCAAATGATTCAGTTAATTATTGGCAGTTTAGTAATTGCGAATAAAAAAATTCAACAGTGAACAATTTCTTTTCTCAGAGCAAGATATTATTTTGTTGTTAATTTTTGAACCATTAATTTCTTCACAAGAGTAACGACATATTTCTCAAAAAATATTTTTTCTCTCAGTCCACATTCGTGAAGAAACGTGAGATCAATGATGGCTAAATATTTCCTTATTTCCTGCTTTTTTGACATATATTGCACATTAAACCGCTTGTACAAGAGCGTTCATCGTAAAAAAAATGTAGTTCTCTGGGGAATCCGTGTAAGATAAAAATCCGCTCAGTTGATCCCCGTTGTTTCCCTCTCGATAATCGTTTCCAAGTTCTTTTTCCACTAAATGTCTACGATACAGGGATTTCGCTTCACCGTTTGTATCGAGTGTCCGGTAGAAATCGATTGACAAGTACTCGGGCTCAAACAAATCATTAACATTCCGCCAATGAATTTCTCTCTAACTCTTAAACTGTAGGAGATAATTCTTTGAGGATAGTTCTGAAAACAGTGAGTTTAAGAGAAAATTCTGTAAATCTTTTTTTTAAAGCAAGAGTCAACAAGATTTCGTCGCCGATTGAATAATTTTTCGTGGATTGTTCTTCCTACAAAAAGCGCCGGCTACATGTTGCATTCCCTATCCTCACTAACTTGATGAAGAGAATATTCAGACCCTTCCCCGTTAAATCACACCATGAAGTGTATTTCCATATGGGCAAAATCAATAAATCAATAACTGCGTGAAGTTAAAGTTATCAATCAATAGGTTTTATCTTTAGGCGGAAAAGTTCTTCTATTATGAAATGAAAAAGGAGAAGTTTACGGTGGAGTTTTGACAGGACAATTCCTGTTTGGCTACAAGCAAATGGACATTATGCCATCAGGAGTACAGTCAGTTGTAGCGTTATGTTCTGGTAGTGTTTCATTTTCTATGGTACATACGATATAGCCAACCCAATACCCATTGTCTCAGTGGTGGCATCCACTGGTACATTGATCACTCGGGAAAACCAGAAAATTACGAACTAAAAGATACACTCGCATTAACAGGAAAGATAAAATTCTTAAAATAATTTCCTTCTCGAGATAATAAAGAATTAATTTTTTATGTTGAATTGTTTTTCCTCGGTAAAGCTCATATGTATCAATGGAAATTTGAATTTTCATGCCTCAAGAAATTTAACCGTTTGAACCTCAATTTTGTATAAATAGAATGGATGTACTAGGATATTTATGTCCAAGTACTCTTCCTTTTATTTTTAAATTGGGACACTGGAGTTTCAATTCACCTTCAATTTAAGAAATAGGGAAAAAAAGTAAACTATCTCATGAGAAAGTTTTACTAGAGACAGATTCGGTAGTTTTTTATACCGATGGGAGAAGATGTGTGAGTTGGTGGAATTTTGGTGAAACATCCATAATTATGGAAAAGTTAGTTACCAATATTGGCACTGAAGATTTATTTTTATTTCCCGAAAGATTCGACGGATAACATATTTTCAACCAAATGAAACGGAATCCAATTGGGAGAACCATTTCAATTTATATTGTAGTCAGTACAAATGAGTCGATAACACGTTAATTTCCTCAATTGTCAATTAATGATTAGGTCGTCATTCCCAACAACAGAGAAATAAAAAAATATGTTCTCAAGCATTTTTGCGAAGCAAATTACAACATAACTGTACTCTATAAATCATTTGAAACTCTGTAATCACTCTGAACCCAGACGAGACGCCGGGACGAATAGTGGGATGAAGACGCAGAGAGTAGGGAGAGGCAAAATTTTACGTTGGAGCGAGAGATCCAGCATCACTGATATACCTCAACTTATTTCACTGATCGGGTTCCAGTGATCGCAATACGAGTCGCCCAGGGTTGTAATCCCGTTGAGATTAATATTACGCACGAGATGATAAAAAAAAATGTGAGAATGACGAAGATAGATTGAAGACATCCCCTGAGATTTCAAGAAATGGAATAAAAAAAATCTACCATTACCAGAAAATAATTGGAAACAAATAGAAATTTGTCAAGTAAAAAAACCAATCGTCGATCAATCAATTAAAATATTTCTCTGAATTTTCTGTCAATGAAAAATTTAATATTTCTTCCATAAAATTATATAAATTTTTTTTCGTCATGTTTGCCCCTGTACATCACGCATGCAGCACCATAAATACATAATTTGAAATTCCTCAGCGTAAACATGAACTCGTGCATAAGAAGCAACAAAATCTGTTCATGTTCCCAACCCTAAATCTTTTTTTCTCCTCTTATTACTTATAATGTTTGCCCCGAAGAGTCCCAAATATTTTTGGACGTTATAATACTCCTCTCTAACCCCCTCCCTCTACACCTTTACCAGCCTGTACATCGGGTGGGGATAATTGCAAGGGCCACCATCTATAATTGGACGATAAATTCACGCTGATTAAATTTAATAGCGCACTCGTACACATGAGCAGATTTATTCACAGTGTAAGCTCAAAATTTGCTGATTTACCGAAAAAAGTTAATGAATGTTAAAAAATAAAAGTGTAAAACTGACGGAAACTGACGGAAATATGAAAATTTTTGTGAATGAAAATTCTCCGATCTCCTCTAGACTGCAAAGCACTAGTTCAATTGAGTTTCTTTAACTTTTAATCTTACACAATGGGAGAATGTTTTGACGATTTTTCCCACTGCAAAATTTAAAGGGATATGATCTATCACGTCAATTTGCTGAACAAATTCCTAGTCACGATGATTTTCTACAAATTAAACGAACCAAATGAGTTGCTCAAAGAGGCCGTCAATCGGAAGGACTAAAATCCTACGGGAATATACCGCCATTTTCGTTGTTAATTAGTGTGTTAATGCTACGTTAATAAGTGAGTGTCTCGACGTTTCCTTTGCCTTTACTCCAGATGACGCGTACTTTTTATTTCGCGTTTCCAAGGTGGATAAATAGAAAAATAGGGAAAAAATATTCCAGTGTGTGGTACGTACGGGGGTTGAGAGTGGGTTGACATTATTTTGAGATTAAATGCTCTCTCGAGCTGAACTTGCGGAGGTAAACGCTTGGGTAGAGAGGGCTATGCAAGACGCTTGGATCTGCACAACCGGTAGGAACTGACGAGCAGCAGTTGAATGCGTTAATTGAATTTTCCCGTCTCTCGCATCGAGGGATAAATCTCGCAGGGGAGAGACGAGGAATTTTTGAGAAAAAAATTACGCCCTTTCATTGGGTTATTAATTGGAATAGATGGCGCTATGTCATTTTGCACACATCTCGTAAGCTGATGAGTTTAGAAGAATATATGAAATATATCGGCAGAAATTGGGCGACTGTCGCTTTAAAATTTTTTATGCAAAAAATGAATAGAAATCACACGAAAAATCACAAATTTTGAATGGTCCAATGAAGATAAAATTTGTCAGCAATTTTCTAGCCAATTTTTCCGTCTGGGAAGTACAATATTTCAAGCCTGTTAAAGTCAAAATTCCGTATTTGAATTACTGCTGGAATATCGTTGGAAAATTTTCATTTTACGTCAGCGGAAAAATGGAGAAAGCTGCTCTTTACACAAGACCCTCTTCTACCCTTTTGCTATCTATCCTCTTTTGCTGAAGCTGGGGTTAACTGAGCGCGTGTTCACATTATGCAACTCCGTATCTTCCCTCTGTCCTCTCACCCTTCAACCACCCCCCTCCCTCCCTCTCTCGGACTACGGTATCTCTGTGCATAGGTACATAATTAAGCGTTCCCTACCTAATTAACCATTAGCTGAGGAAATACTTGAAAAATTCAGGATAATATGTTGAAACTGATAGAGTACATGACAATGTAGCTTTAGATCTCATACATTCTTCATCCCCGAATCACTTGTCCACCTAAAAAATTCCCCCAAGAATCACAACCGAGAGCGGTTAGATATTTTTTGTCAAACGTTCAAAATACAACAAACTAAACGGTAGTTTCTACCACCCTTCTCTCTGCACCTACAGTTCCTTCAATCGGAAAACTTTAATTTATTATCGTCAAAAATATAAATGAATAATTATTTCTACCTTGTCAGCAGCGAGTCGTGCAACAAGAGCCTCTTTCAACGGTCCCAGCCAATGATGTGCACCCAAAAATCGTTTATTCAACAATTTTGCATGTGGTGCTGCCTGGGCATAAACCGCCTCCAGCTCAAGTACCACCATCGTATATCAATTTAACCAACCCCCCCAGAGTAAAGAATGAAAAAAAAAATCTTATCACACCCACAATATTTATCACACACCAGCAATATCGCTGCCCATCGCGACAGATGTATCCACTCTACCCTGCGCATACAATATTCAACCCCCAACACGTGCTTACAATTCCATTACTCCAGCAGTATAAAAAACAAAAAAATTCCTTTTGTTTTTGCAATTAAGCCTCTTGAAAAAAAATTTTCAATTCAATTCTCTATTCATCCTTCACTCAATTCACTGATTTTCAATTCATACTGCAATTTGTGTATCAAAAATACTCCTCACTTCCCACTATTGAAAATATATTTTCCATTTATACACAGATAAATAAATATTTGACATTCATCACATTAATTGATTAAATCCTGTCCATTCACTTCACGTTTCATCAACACTAATGAATCTAATAATTGAAAACTAAACTAACACTTCATCCAAAGTCACAATTATTTTTTCCCCTTTAATTAAAAAAATTATTATTCTCTTCTTGGAAAAAAAGCTTGTTCCCTGTAAATTTTTCGTACCAAGTCCGGCACATCCGTCGTACATAAAGCCGTGTCGTGTACTGACTGTCCTGAGGTCTCGAGACGGTACAACACTCCATGACTCGTCGCTCCCTCCCCCCTCCTACCAACCGCCCCTCTCTACCTTTAAACAGCCGCGCGGTAGCGGTTTGAGTGACGCGCCGTGACGCGTACAAACTTCTTTCCCTTCCCTCATCCCCTCGATGTCCTCTAATATCGTCTCGCCCTGGCTCACTTTACCCTTTAGTCCACCCTCCTTTTATTTCTCCCATCCCCCGTAATTTTTTTGTTAGGCACTAGAGCCACCACCCCCATGTACTGAGGAATCCCTTGAAAATTCAAAGAACAGAAGAACAGAACTGAAATGCAAATAAAGAAAACTTGGAGAGTCTAAAAATCCCTTCGTTATCTGTCTGAACTTTTGACAGCTATTAAATTTCAAAACATTCCTTTTGTTATTTCTTGGTCCATCCCAAGTTATTGCAAGTTTGGGATATTACGGGCTAATTTCCAGTGGTAAATTAAGTTGATGGCGGATAAGTTATGGAAGAAATTATAAACGGGTATGCGAATCATGTTGGCGCTACTGATAATTTTCAAGAAATCGGCAGTTTTCTGCCAAAAACTTTTAAAAAGGCCTCTAGAAGTTGCTAAACGGCTGAAAATATCCTGAAACCGATGCCAGAAGGGCCCAAAAACGAAAGTAGAAACCCCTAGAACCCCCTCAGCCTTCAAAAATGCTCAAAAACGACGATAACATGCTGAGAAATCGAAAAAACTAAAAAAATGCCCAAAACTGGTCAAAAACAGCCAAAAACTCCCAAAAAGACCTACCAGGGCCACCCGGGCTCATCTTCTTTCAAAAAAACCAAGATTCGGGCCTCCCCGGCCGACTGGCTGGCCAGCTGGCCCGACAGGCTGAAATGCCGAAAAATCAAAGGGGGTACCCTTTCCATTCTTCCGATTTTTACTTAAATCGGCACTCTTTTGACGATATCTCAAAAACTATTGCTCCTATCGCCACGTGGTTTGCGCCATTCGAAAGCTGAGCTCATTTCCCATCGATATAGGGTATTAGCGAATTTTTAAAATGATTTTTCGAACCGTTTTTGCATTTTTTCTGAAAATCGCAAAATTAATAAAAAAGGGATGAAAAAATAATTTAAAAAATTTACCAATAGCCTATATCGATGGGAAATGAGCTCAGCTTTCGAATGGAACAAACCCCGAGGCGATAGGATCAATAGTTTTTGAGATATCGCCGAACCGAAAATGTGTTCGACAGGCGAAAATCGCGGAAATCGGAGGCCCCCAGTGGTCAAAAAATCAAAAATCCAAAAAATCACTAAAAATCAAGTCTGAGGGGCTATATCGATCGGAAATTTCCTCAGCTTTCCAAATCCGTTGGAATTTGGCAGCTAAGCCTGATAGTTTTCAAGATATCGGCATTTTTGTGGCAAAAACTTGTAAAAAGGGCGCTAAAAGTCGCTAAACCGCTAAGCCGCTAGTTTTTTCTATCATAACTCGAAAACTAATCGACCTAGGGACTCGGGGCCAACGGCAATGGATTCTTGAGCCAAAAATACATAGAAATAGGCCTTCGGAAGAGTCAAAATGGGGAAACTTTTCATCAAGCGGGAGTTCCAAATTTATTTAACAGTGTAGATCCATTAAACATATACTCCCGAGGAATTCATAAAATTATCTTTCTCCATCACTTCACAACTAAATTCTCAAACAGAAGAAGAAGCTAAATCAATAAAAATTTAAACCAAGAGCTTAAGAAAATCGTGACCGACTCCTCGGGGATTTTTTCCGTCCTCTGAGAACTACGCGAACGCCAGGGATTTAGACTGAAAGCAGATACTCATCCTATCACTCTTATAATTTCTTTTTTCTCCCATTTCCTTTCTTTTTCTCTTTTTATAAACTTCAACATCCCCTGAATTGACTTTTTTTTCCCTCTCTATATTCGATTCCCTTATCTTCGTTTTATTTATTTTTTCCTTGCCCAAGTCCCAATGGATGTCCTGTCGTCTTACATAATGTGTGTCGAGTATCAGACGACTTTTGTCGATGGAAAGGCGTACAAATTCTACATATTCCAATTTTTTTTCAGCCCTGTATTCTCGCTCCCCTCTCTCTCTTCTCATTCGTCGTCGGTGAATTCTCATTTAAGGGTTGAAACAAAGGCACCCGTTGGATTATTCAAAGGAGATGAATTCTCCTCTCCCTCTCCTCACCCCCTTTTCTCTCGTCCAGTCTCACTAACCGCCCCTCTTTCATTCTCTCTATCGTAATATTTTTTTGGAATTGAAGGGGAAGACTTTCTATTATAAAGTCAAATAGTGAAATAAAAAAAAATAAAAGAATGGGTTTAAATATTTGATGTAGATTATTTAGAGAATGATTCCGCAAGTCATAGGTTTGGGGAAGCGAATTTTAGAGAGCTCTTTTATGGGAAATTTTATGGTCCATTATCTATTTTTCACAATGGACCGTCCAATAGTAAGTTTCATGTCCACATAATTCTGTAAATATTTTTGTACTATAATAGGTACCAGAGAGATTATCAGAACTATTACGTCTGGAATTTATCGATAATATAGATGAACTGAGAATTATGTTGAAAATAAAATCCTAACTGCGAAATTTCCGCGGATAAATCAATAAATTTCACTACCCACAACCCATTCATTTTCAATAAAGAACGTTTTTTTTTTCGATAAAAAATAATTAGGATTTTAACTATAATATCTTCTAATTAATTGAACATCAAAGAATTCTCTGGGGAACTCGGTCATTTTCTGGATAATTCTAGAGTCATTCGCAAGTACGTTTTCTATTTATTTCGTGCCTACATCACTGGCCCACCTATTTATTCCAAGAAATAAACATGAACATTATCCCCCACTCGAAGCCATAGAAAAGCCCAAAAAAAAACCCTGATACACTACTCCCCGGTATTAAGCCACGAAACTACAGCTAGACCAGTTATTCGATCCATTCTATTCGCAAATATATTCGTTCCCTCGTTTCCATGAAGCCATTAAAAGCATTGAAACATGTCGTTTTTCGATTTGAGGGGAAACTTACGGTTCAAAAATTTACCAAACTGCTCAGTAAAACTTATTTGCTGCTTTATAAAAATTATCTAGACGTATCGTTCAATTTTCGTTGAAACTCTTAAATTTTACCCTACCGCTGGCTATTTTTTCCCAAGCCGTTAAAACACAACCCTCTTACCAATTCTACCGGTAATTTTTCCTAACGAAATTTCTCTCCGTCCAGCAACAACCAGAAAATTTCCGTGAGAGTGATTTAATCTCTCCATAATAATAACACAAACAACACCCACTAAACCAGATTAAATTCAAAAACTCATTAATCCTCTCAATTCATTTATGTTTTCATCCCTTTCTTTTTTCGTCTATGAGAGAAGTAATAAACGGGGACGTGCGAGGTGGCGAGAAATCCTGGCATGTAAATAATATACAGGCACATACCCTCCCCCGCTTCTCCTCTTTACTCTATTCCATGCAGAGTATGTATATAGTACGTGTTTTGCACTCTGCTTCCTTCACCACCGTTCTAGTCCTTCTTTCTCCATCCCCCGATTTGTTCAAGCTAGGTGTGATAGGGACAGCGGCAAGGGGTAAAGAGAGGAGAGGAGAGGAAAAGAGGAATGGAAGAGCACAAGGTAGAACGGTGGAAGGGACGGCTCGAGACAATAGGCCGGTGGCCACAGAGCAGCGACGTATGTGCAGTTACCGAGTGAACGCCCCACCTCTTGCAATTCTATTTTTTTTCCCTTTTCTATTTTAATTTTTCCCTTTCTTTTATGTTCCGTCGTTTCGCACGGGCATTCTTAGCACCATAATACGCATATATGAGGACACTCGAAGTGGCGAGACGAGAATTTATAGCGTGTAGCTAGGATCCCAAGTAAATAAAAATGAATTGTTTGAGGGCTTCAGGGATTTGGCAATTGTAGAGTAGGCTTTTGAAGATGGTTTTGACTCGAGAGGCAAACGTTTTTTTATTTTTATACCGAATTCTTCAATCCGTTGAAACATGTGTTTTCTGGAGAAATTGAGGAGGTTGTGGCGAGGTTTAATTTACTGACAAGTGGGATTAAATGAATGTAATGAAATTATAGCTGAGAGATGCCAAGTCTCGCTACATACTGAGATCGCAGCCTATTTGTAGCATGTCGGAGAGAATAACTAATTGACTACTTAACGATTTGTTCAGATTAACTGTGATTTATGCAATCACGTATGGAAGTAGATACAACCGTAGTAATAAATTAGTTGATCGATTGAAGGATTGGGATACACTGAGAGAAAAAAAAATGCTATTCTGAAGCTTTGCACCAAGAAACTTCCGGCTCAAACAAAACTACCCCCCGACAATCAAACGTGAAAATAAACTTTAAAATTGGTCGCTTTTCCTCTTTTCTTCGTTCCCGTTGAGTAAAAAAAAAACTGGGGGAAAAAATGAGCGAGTTTTTGGCGGTCACCATGATTGTATGTCACCGATACATAAATTCTTAACAAGAGAAAAAAAAAAACGTTAAATGGGTTGAGAACCACGGAATTCCAGGGGATAGCACGCGAGTTAGCGTGTTACACACATTGTGGCACACCTACCACTCTCCCTCCCCCATATTCTCGTCCTCCGCATCTTTCCACTTCTTTAACCCTAGCTCGCGCCTCATCCCACGTACTTGCAACCCCTCGTGAGACACGCCAGTGCCGACACACCGTCACCGTCGCACCCCAGAATCCCCTCATTATAATAATAATAAAAAAAAATTGAAAAAAAAATGAAGAGAAAAAAAAATTATTCCAACACGAGAACTGCTCTTCTGGTGCATATGTATTTATATACAACGTGTGCACTTGTGCATTAGTGTAGTACGGGGTTGTCCCTGTCCCAAGCCCATGAACGATAAATAATAATGTACCAACAATAGGTGAGTTAATAATAATAACTTTGCTGGGAGGTAAATGTGGAAAAATGAGGGAGTTATGGAAAATTATTCAAGGGGTGAATTGATTAAATTCAATTATACATCTGGCATTACATTTTTTTATAATTACCGTATTATTTTTTCTGCATTGATTGAAAAGCGATGTATTAGATATTGAGATTATTTACTTTCTGAACTGCATGTTTTTGAAAAAATATTGCTGGGCAAAATAACCATTACCGATGAACTAAAAATGTACTGCCGAATTTTTAATGAAATTAAATAAATTAATTTATCCCTATTGATTTATACACTCGGCTTCTCTATATTTTTCGACTAATTGATAATTTATATAGGGAAAAGTTCAGAGAACCAAAATAAAAATAGCGGGTGATACGAGAAAATAAACAGAATTCAATGGTCGAGGAAAAACTTCAACGGCTAAATTTGAAACAAATTACCCTTTGATTGAATTATCATTAACGTAAATGAAATGACCCCTTTTTTCAATTGAAAAAAAAATTCTTTTCGGTATTTCGCGATCTGTGGTCGATTGTGTTATTTCTGAGTCTAAGAGGTATTCAAATGCAAAAATCAAGGTATATTAATTTATTTGGAATTTAATTTCCCGGCAGATGCACTAGTATTACAAAATATTCTTAAAAATTCCCATCAAATACCCTATTTGCAAAAAAAAAAAATTATAACTCTTCCCTTCAACGCATTTTTATTATCACAATCATTAGTATTATTATCACAGTCAAGATAAGTAACTGGACCATTTGAGGATCTCGACTAGACCCAGCTCTTGGTCACGATCATGCCATTTGCTTTGTACTTTACACGTGCCTGTTGACGAGAGAATCAAAAAAAACTCACAAACCAGAGAGAAGACTCCGGACACACGAGGTGAAGATGAGTTTGACATGGCGAATTGCTTTCTAGCCTAGATCCCCCTTCCCCCCTTCTGCCCATGTAATCCTCTCAGTTTTAATTAGAAAACCACCCTCATATGCAACCACGTGAGTCTCGCAATAACAAGTTTTTTTTTCTCTTTCATTATTTTCCATGTTTTCAGTTTCTCATTCAATGAAATGTGATATCTCGCGTCTCATTAGTGAGGTGACATATTTCATTCATTTGATTAATTAATTTGCATTTCATTACATTGGAAAGTTTGTTTTTCTTTTATCATTCTGAAAGAGACTCCCTGGGTTGATTCGATTAAATTATAATACGAGCGGAAATTTTTTTTCTTCTACTTTGATTTTATCTGGGGATCGCGTGGGGCGATCCAATCACCCCATTGGTTTTAACCAACCGCAAAGCACTTGGAATCGAGAGGTGTGGGGTGGTGCATCATCAGTAGAAATGAGTCACTGAGCTCTCCACGTTTCTAATGCACCGACAAAATATTCAGATATCTTTGCGCTGAGAGAAAAAAAAGCTTTTCTTCATCCCCTACCCGAAAGTACGAACTTCCCGGCGGCATTTTGCTCCGGGAACAACGGCTTTTGTGGCCTACATTATGTAAGAAGCGCTGTGA
>JAPYZN010000207.1:0-42871 GCA_030522865.1 Psyttalia lounsburyi
TAGGGGTTTCTACTTTCGTTTTTGGGCCCTTTTGGCATCACTTCCAGGATATTTTCAGCCCTTTAGCGACTTTTAGGGCCCTTTTTTGAAATTTTTGTCCAAAAACTGCCGATATCTCGAAAACTATCAGGCGTAGGGCCAAAACTCGGATTTGATTAGCCTTTGTTGATGGGAAATGAGCCCACTCTGACACAGAATCCAAATCTGATTGAAAGTCAAATTTGAAATTCTAATCTCCTGTGAAAATAAATTTAATCTTTTGTAAAAAAAATTTTTTTTTTAATTTTCTGTTCTCACGTGTACCCTCTCAGACTTTTACGCATATACCCTTCCCACCCCCGCTTTTACTGCTTTCATTGCTTTCATTTATCGATATCAATAATATTTTCCTTCGCAAAATTTTTAAAATTCAAACGTTTAAGTAGAATTTTTTAATTACTATACAAATTTCTACGTCCGTTATGTGAATATTCCTTACCACAGAATATAATTGAAAATTATGACTATTACAATTGCTCAATGCTACGATAAGAATTATAAATCATAAGAAAATAAAGCGAGTGGCCGGTCAGGTACTTGCCTGAGGTGAGAAGTAACTCATCGAATCAGCGACACGTTTCGTCGATTTATTAAATTATTCCCACAATTTCGGGATTGATGGGTGCGGGATATTCGAACAAGTTCGATTCATTACAATTTTTGGAACGCGATTAAAATTCTTAAGAAGGGACTGAGAAATTTAATTTCACGGACTACTGGAATGAGTTTGTTTAGATTTTAATGATGACTTGCACATGCAGGCTAATATAATCATTCCAGGAAATGATTTGAAATTGATTCAATTCTAAAATCAGGGTATCACTCACATATGGAGTGACCCGTAGAAACATGCTTATAAAATGAAGAAAAGATCCGGCTATTGGTGTCTTCTTTCTTCCTGAACGCAGAACCAGCGGTCCACTCCTACCTGACCATATTTACGACGACATCGAGAATTTCGTTTGGTTTTCCCTCGGAGATAACGTAATTCTCTGGATAACCCACTTGGTATCTGTATTATTGGGCCAGCTCGAGCGGGGTGTCATATAAACATCGTCTTAACGGGCAAACGCACTCTCTCCTCGAACTACCTTTCTTGAATTTCACTTTAAGAAGAAACATCAGAATACGAGGGGCACAAGGAAGACCAGCTCAACTCAGTTGAACAAAAATTTTCTGGTATTTTTTTCGCGCTCTGAGTGACTCCATAAGTGATAAAATAGGTTGATATTAATGCTGTAGGTGAGTAAGGCTAAAGGAATACTCCGAGTGAAAGAGTGTGTTTGAACATTAGTTGATACGACATTGCCTTATAAAACCAAAGGTATGTGAGCCATGTCAGTGAATTCTAAAAACTCGTGAGATCATAGTGCTCGGGAAAAAAATTATATAAAATTTATTAGAATTCTTCAGGGCGTATCAAAAACTTTGGATACAAATATTCGAGGAGTTCTCAACTTCCCGGCTTAGTAAATGTTCGCAGAATGATTTTTGAGCTTGTTCAGTGACACTCGTAGGCCTGAATAAGATTGTTCCGAATGACTTCACGTCGACTAAAATGGCCGATTAAAAATTAGAGACTTTGGCAAATTGAACTGTTCAACAATTTCATCAACCCCTTTTCCGGACTTGAAAAAATAAAATAGCTTGATAGAAAAATTCCCGAAATGGAACAATTCGTCATCTTCCGAAAGCCAAATCGTAACATTTCCATTTGTAACCAAAAACATTGTCAATTGGAGAAAATTACAAAGCCTGTCATCTTAGCCCGCCCTCCCTTAAGCCTCCCTTAAGCCTCCGCCACCCCCTCTAAAACAGTGCGTGTGAACATTAGCAGATATCACATGTACCCATAAACCCCCAAAGTTCTACGCCCCATCCACTGTATTCCGAAAAACTTCCGAGATCATACCGCTCGGGAAAAAGCCCTACACAAGGTTTCTCTGGAATCCTTCAGGATGTATCGGAAACTTCGACCCCAGGTATGTCCACACTCCTCTCTCAATATTCTTACCGCAGTCTCCTGTGGATACTTTTTGCCGGAGAAAACTTTGTCACAACTTTTATTTCATTCTCCTTTTTTTCTCCCTCTCACCCGCCCCCCCCCTTTTCTCTGCCCCCGTCGACGGTGGCTTCTTACGAGGCACAAAAATCCTGGAGACCAGAGCCCGAGGCGTGCAAGTACTTAGGATGATTGGAAGACTCTTAGAGTATGGTTACACTGAGGGCATAACAAACACAAACTGCCTGCCCGTACAAGTTCACCTCAACTGAGACTTGCGACGGGAGTGAGGGACCAGAGGGGGGGGGATATCGACGGATTCAACATGACGTAAGAAAGTGTGCGCGATCAGTCCACGTGCTGTGTCGTTTCACCAAGACACACCGCGGGTCAACTTCTAAATCCCCCCACGTAATGCCTTACTCGGTATGGAGTTACCTTCCTTACACCACACAAAATGCCAAGTATAAAGTACCAAGTTCGAAAACGTTCAACTTTATAATTCGATCGTCGCCATGGGGGGGGGGGGGGGGGGGGGGGGTAGGAGAAGTAATTTACAACGAGGCACCTCGTGAAAGTTCCCCGGCGCTAATTCGAATTTATATACCCTCGACTTCCGACTATGAAGCGTTAAGAGTGAAAATGGAGTGGGTGGAGGGGAAAAATTCAGGCTTTGAGATGAGGAGACAGGCGAAAGGTACCGGCCCTGCTAAATGGGTTAATTCTAATTAGCCTGTGAGCGGACAGTGCGACTCTTGACGGGTTTATAGATGATGAAAAATGTGGGGTTAAAAATTTCTTGTGGGAGGGGGGAGGGAGAGTGGTGAAGGAAAATTGAATTTTAGGGGGGGTGGAGTGAAGCTTTTGAGGGATTGGGATTGAAGGCGATTAGGGAAGCATTTCTGGTCTGCATGTTTTTTCAAATGCTTTGTATTTTAATTTTTAGAATATTACAGGTAGACGGCGGGTTAGATATATAATAATTTAAATTTTTATGTATGGATAATTGGGGTAAATATTTATCGTAAAAAAATTGTGACTGTTATTTTCTAAGAAGTCAGGTTTACGTCGATTTGAGCGGTAGATGCAGATTTAATTTCGAGTTTAGCATTCAAATAAATTTCATGGAAAGGCTATAATGGAAACAAAATTGACAAAAAATTTTTAAAGTATTATTTGATTTTTCATGACATGATTTTGGAGATGATTTAGGCCATTTGTGAACACAGGCAGTGCTCATGAGGCATTTATATATAGTAATGAGTGAAGAATTATGAAATTTTGATTGATTTTGGCTGAAAGAATTTCTGTAAGTGAGTTATTGGAAATGTCGGGATGAGGAAAGTTGATGGAGATGTTTATGGGTAGATGTGATTTATTTACCGGCTTCCATAGAAACTCAGGGTTTTATTGAAAAAAGATGGATGGATATGGTCATTTGAATCATTGGATTTTACCCAATAATTTTATTCTACATTAAATGAGAATTTGCGTTTTTTAAATTGATAAGTGGATAACCTTTGTGGATTATTTCCACGGAGCGAAGAATATAAAGTGTCTTGTTCTTGAGGTATGACTAACGATTACACTTAATAAATTAATCCTGGATTATCATTTGAGTATCAGATTCTTACGCTATTTCTTTTCACAAACCGATGAATAATTTTCAGTGGTTCATCCATTGTAACCAAAAATGCAGCGCAGGAAAAGGATCTAGGGCACTTATGTATTTATATCTATTTATTTTCCATTTATCATCCATTTATTTTCGACATGACACCCAAGATTGGATCGAAGCTCGATATTCAAGGCTCAACGGTGGGATCTCCAACCTTGGAAACATATTTATTTTTCAATGTTCGTTCAAGCTCGATTCAATCTTGGATGTCGAGGCTCCACCAGTCTTTGGCAATCCTGGATCAAGCCTGATCGAACCTTGTTTCTATCGTTCGTTCTTACCCGAGATAAACGTTGTCCACTCCTCCAGTTTTATTTTTGAGATTCCTAGGGATTTTTAAAATAACGATCCTAAGGAATGTTTTCATAATGCCGGCGTGCAGGAAAGACAGCGAAGTAGAAATGTCAATGTGTCCCGGCGATTAGTCATACAAGATCACCTATTTACTACCGATAGAGTAATTTTTCTCCAGTTGAACGAATGTTCAAGAACTCGGAAGAATTCGGAAAGCTCTTTTTACCAATTGATAAATTGTAAAATCGACTCCTAAGTCCTGATGATTTTTTAATGGTATTATTATTAAAATATTGATGATCTGAAGTATAACATCTATTTATCTTCATTCAATAAAACTCCAGGCTTAATTGCCCGCGCCGGCCATCCTATATACTCACAAACATCTTCATCAACCTTCATCAACCCAACGTTTCAAATTTTTCTCATGCATTATTTTTTTCATCGAAATCAATCAGAACTTCATCATTTCTCACTCTTCACATGAAAGAGATATCTCACAGGCGTCTCTAATTTCATCAATACCCTATGAATCATCTGTAAGGAACTCTTTTCGACTTTTACGACGAATTTTGGTAGATCCTTGATCGAAAAATGTGGTCTTAAATCGGCTCAAAAAAAACAATATTTTTCAACGTAATTATTTATGAAGCAGTTGCCAAGTGCCTTGAATTTAATAAATTTTTTTTTCAACCTAATGTCTTGTATTCCCGTCTTTGTTATTACATAAAACAAAATTTTTAATTTTGAAGAGGTCAAGTGTAGATTTGATTATTTTATTTGTTTGTTTTGTATAGGTAAATAAGTTATTTGCCGGTGTTTTTTGGCCAACTCAATCCACTGACTCATTGCACAAGGTGCGAATAAACCGAGTGCTAATGAAATATGACGCAAGGGTTATAGGGCGTATGGGTGCTATACACGACTCGCGTGGAATCCAGTTTCACTCGTTGCGACAACGCCATTAGTGAGCCCTTGGGGGCTGCTCGTTCTTTTTCCCGGGATAATGCGCGACGACGGGGATATGCGCCGAGAGCTACCGTTTCCACCGGTGTAAAAATAACGCTAATAGAGATCCGATAAGGGTACAAACGACAGAGATAAAACAAATATGCCCGTTGAATAATGCGGTTATTCTATCCTCAATTTATTGCCCCATTGATTTACCCGAACTATTCTGAGTAAGTTATTAATTGGTCTATTTCAAATAATTTGATATCATTCCGATTGAAATACAATAGAGGAACAATTCATTGAGCCCCAGACGTTTCGATTTATCAGAAACTGCAGTTCAACTAGTTTATTAAATAACCTCTTTCATTCAATTCGGGTGTGAGTTTAAATCAGACTGATAAATTTATCTCAAGTTAATTTAAATTACCGTTCATTTTCATTTACATCGGGGCATTTTTTTATTTGAATGATAATTGCGTTTTTTAAGTGGATTCTTAACGCATTTTTGAATGTTAAATGAACGCGAAAAAAATAACGAATTAAATTGCAGTTAATTTGCAGGCGACTTTTTTACTACTTCTCATCTCTTTATTTGTTTTTTTTTTATGAATAACGCTACCGATGTAAATTCATGTTTCCCGTGAGTTCGCTATCTACTGCCACTGATTCACAAATGCTGTTTGCGTGCAGAAACTTTTGCGGACTTGCACATATCGGATCCCCGCTGGCGGCCCAACTGGATCAGGTAGCGTATTCCAGAGACGGGTTATACATCCAGGGCTTGGTTAAGTACAGTGACAATTTTATGCCGAAGTCGATGGGGAAAAGAGAGCTGTGTGGGTAATCAAAAGCTCGTTTATATGATTTATTAATGGCAATTGAGTTTGCGTGCTGCTGGCCAACCGACCGGACAGTAATTATTTACAACAATTCCATTGGATCTGAAAGAGGACGGGTGGAGCGGAGAGGAGAGTGGTGTGGGTTGGGGGATTTCATGGGAAATTGGTTTTTATTTCGGGTATTTTTCGAATGACTATTGCATACTATTAGAAATTGACTGCTGTAGTTTCGAGAAAAAAATCTAATTATTGACAAAATATTTCCTTATGTTTTGTTAGAGACTGCAAAATCAGTCAATTCTAGATTTGTCCAGGAAATGACAATTTTTATCTCCAGATAACAATGAGAATGATGGAATAGTTTGAGAGTGCAGGCAATAATGTTTACTGACAAATATGATATTTTATAATATCCTACAAATATCTACCTCCAAATCCAATCCAATATCACTCTCCATTCAAAAATGTAATGGTCTGTGCACTAATTACTCTCCAAACGATGAAATTTATCCCCAATTTACTAAAAAATTCTGCCAAAAAACATCAATAGACGAATGCGACAAATTTTCTTACAAGCTCGATCATATATTTTTTCATTTTTCCCCCAATTTTCAAACCCAACGAGGGCGAAAAATCTGTCACCAATTTATTTCGCCCATCTGCGCAATGACGCGTGCGAAACATTCCAACATTTTAAAAAAAAATGGCAATATCGATATGTCTGACCTTTCATCATTTTTCCACCCGTACGCCATTAACTCTCCGGCCAGAAAAAAAAATTGGTGTTGCACGCTGCTGTAAGTAACGTAAGGGTGAGCCCCTGGAATGATTTTCCACGTCGAAGATCGGTTAAGTTCGTGGATTATGAGGGGAGGATTTTTCGGCGGGAGCGAGTGCAGAGACCGTAAGAAGCGGAGTAATACAAGTAGGAGACCGTTGCCTTTTAGTGAAATTTTTTGTCCAACGGAGGGGTTACGGTAGTTGTATGGGAGGGGGGGGGGAGGGGTGGGGGCAGAATGCGATGTTTGCTGGACCAAGACACCCCCCGATGCAATAAAATAATTGCAGACAGCCGGAGGCATTCGCCAGTCAAAGGCAGAAGTCGTTTTGGTCAGACATTTGGAGTAATAAATAATAACAAGCGGCTTTCACTTGATCCCTCGAGATACTTGGCAATGATATTTATGGATTAGTTTCCCAGTGAATCAAACATACGATTCCCCTGTCTGTATCTCATGTTTATATCTCATTCGTTTATTCTACGACGTTTTATTTTCCTCAACGAATGTAAACTTGAGCGAGAGCTCACGGAATTCAATTCAATTCCCTCTAAGCAAATTCGCTGCGATGATTTGAGAATCTCTGAAAGCTTTTCTCGCATTTTCTTGGACCTGCTATGGCTATATAAACAATGGTCTGCCGCGATCTTTCTTCTTCTCTCTGAAAACAACTGAGGGCAAAAAATAAAAAGGGTATTGCCTACCGCACGAGGGACCATTATCATCAGGGGGAATTCGTTCTTATTCACCCCTCTAACGATTTTTTCATGTCGAAGGAGCTGAAAGGCAAAGAGTGCTATTCCAAGTTTTTGTTTTTGGTTGAATGCGTGCGTTGTTGAAGAACAATGGACGTTTTGCTCTTTTTATCATGTTTTAGGGCTTTTTTTTATTCGCTCGCATTTGGGCTTCTCCGGCGATGGGAATCAATGGAATTCAGATTCGGCTTGCTTTAGGAGTCATTGAGAGGATTAACAATGTTCAGGCGAGATCGGGAAAATTTTAAAAATGCAGTCAACTCTGTGGGGCTTTTTTAGCGCGTTAATGAATGAAGAATAAGAAACTGTTTACGAAATTTCAGATAGCCTAAATACGGAGTACCAACATAAATAAATAAATCCTAAGGTTACTACTCATACATGAGATCAAATAGGGCATCGATAAAGTTAGCCCAAATCTTCGAACTCGTAATGAAATTGATTATCAGATTCTGTCCATTTTTCTAAAGAGAAAAAGAATCCAAAAATTGTACAATCCAAAATTTCTTATCTGACATTTCAACCGCAATTTTTAATCCTCTAGAGATAACTTATTTTGTCTGTTTTCGAAAACTAAGCAGACGCTCCATTATCTGTTCCTCATATTTCCTGAAGCATGAAATACCCCAAGCCATTTAGGCCCACCCAGATTAATATCAATGTGTCAGCACTTTTTCGCGAAGAGCCCCATTTACCTCTCGTTCACTGAGTCACCTCAAACAATATAATTTCATAGAAATTATGCTTAGAGGCTAACGAGGGTGTGAGGGCACCTCGTTATACTCTTACCGAGGATGCTTATACCTGGCAATCCGCCTCTGTCTCGCTTACTCCTCTGTTTGTGTGTCTATTTTCCCTCATTTTTAAAAACTAGTTTAAGAGGTATTTATGTTGTGGTCAAGAAGGCTAGAAAAAAATTTACAAAATTACTGTAGACATTCTATGAATATTTTTACACCCTATGCAAAATTCCGAATAGCCTATTGAAGCATGGATGAAACCGACTTTTTTATGCAAATTTCAATTTAATACGTTATTTGATAGAAATTAAAATAAAATCTTTTCTAAATTCTATACTTGAGAATAGCGTTCATGGAGGAATATTCGGGAAAAATTAATTAGCCTAGGAACATTATTTCTAATTGGTTTTTATTTTCCGAAAATACCAAATAATGTAAAAGTTGAATTTTTATGAAGTTTTTCGTTTCGAAAGTTTTTGTTTAAAAATTACAAAATTAAAAAATCACGGGGATTACTTTATTGCCTAGCCCATGAAGATGTAATAATTTTCTAATTTTCCCTACCATAAAAAATTTTTAAAAATACATAGGAACAAAATTGCAAAGTTCTTGTAAAAATATATCTAGGCAATAATATGTTTCTCTCTGTCTCACCCATCATGCCCACTCTTTCATAAATACCATAATGTCTGTGCATCACAACCGAAAACCTGACGGGTTGGTTCGTTTTCCCCGGGGGCAAAGAGACGAGACGGGAAGTATAAAGGGAAAAAGAAGATAAACCGCGTATATACTAAGCCCACTGGGTCATATCTGTGAGTCTATTCTGGGGTGTTGGGGCAGGTCCACCGAGTCCAGTCAATATTTTGAACCCTCGACACGCCGTTGACCGTATTCTACGAAATTCTTGGACATTCCCGTGAGACTTCACAGGTAGATGGCACCGAAAGAGACAGTGGAGTACGAGAACCGTCCTCTGGAGATAACGAGGTGCACACGTGGGAATCACTGTCACAGACTGAATCGAGACATTTTTCATTCTCAGCGGATTTTATGGGAGAAGAATTAGGAATTATTGTCCGTTGATCATTCCATCACTTCTGCTTTTTCGTGGAGTCCTTTTATATTAGGAGGATCCAAAATATTTTGAAAAATCACCTGTATAACCAGTTTTTATGGGATTTGATTCATTGATTATCCTCATTTCGAAATTAACTAAAAATTTAACGGAACTTTAATTTTAATTATTTCGAAATTGAGGTAAATATCCCCTTAATTTATTTAGTCTTTTTATAATCGTCTCATTAAAATTTGCGTTGAACTGAAATGTACAAAACCGAATGATTGATCATATTCTGCGCTTCTGAATTATCTCTCGATAGTGAAATATACTCTATCCATCAAATTTCAATAGATTTTCCTGAATGAATTCACGATATATTGATAATCAGCGGTTGTAAAATTCAATGAGAACGAATTTTGTTTAACTCGAATAAAAGTCCACATCTCCATAGATTTATGATGTATTCCACTATATATGCATTATTCATATTGTTTATGGTATATTATTGTCCGTTATGTATAAAGTTGAACCAAAGTAGCCCTTATATTCGGCGTTACTAATAGGCTTTTTTGCCATGTTTGCATTCACGATAAATAATGGTATTAGTGAGAGGAGAAAAAGATCAAATTATTCGGCTTCGATTTTCAAAATTCCATATTTTCAAAATTTAATTTTCAATAGTAGAAGTGATTTTGTTACGTCAAATGAAATCATGCATGTAAATATATTAGGATATTTTACTCCTGTATCAAAGTTTGAAAACCCGTGATTTTTAATATTTATATTTATTATTATATTTATTATTCAAGTCTAGATTGGCTGAACAATCGTAGGCTACAAAAACATTGATAGAAAAGATGATGTTTGCGATGAAATATGTTCCGAAAAATTGACGAAAAATTTGCAATGCTGTTAATAGAACAAGAAGTTAGAATAAATGGAATTTCATTCGATATTGCTCTTTCCGTAGAAAATTAATTTTACTGATAATTATGAAGAAACCTCTCAAGTGACCAGTAATACTCTCCAGGCCTCTATTTTCTGCTTGTTTATATGCAATGTTCGGAATTGTTGAAAGCATAAAATTGGATTATTTTAACTGGACTAAAAACCTCCTGTGGATTGATACAATATTCGATGTATATATTGTTCGATAAAGTCGAGTCAGAATGGGAGAGTCAATTAACCAGCTTTTTCAGTATGTCCGGATTCACAATAAACAATGAAAATTATTGAAAATTGAGGAAAGATGAGTTTGCTCCTGGCTTCAATTATGAAATTATATCAAAATTCGTTTTCGATTCAGCAATGAATTTTAATGTAATCCGAATATTTCATCGGAGTGGAAAATTACATTCAGACATGTCATATTATTCATGAATTTCTTTGAATATAAATGAGATTACCTGAAAAATGAGTTAAATTTCGGTAGATCTTGCCTTCCTGTTTGGCAATGTATTTTTATCTATTCAAAATTTAACATTGAGATTAAAATCAATTAAGAATTTACTGTTCAACTCGTTTGGATGTTCATTGAAAGGTATATTTCACTCGTTTTTCACTGCTGACTATTCCGTCTCGACATGATTCATCGATTTATTTCCAGCAGTTAACTAAACCCCAGTTTTCCCAACGAACTCCAACAGCCTTCCGACTCGAATCCAGAAATATTAAATTTGAGAGAAACAAAAAATGCAATAAAACGGTCCGAAAAGCTCCCAAGAAATTAAATTTCTTGTTATACAATTACGTATACAAACGCGACGAGTGTATTTTAAAACTGACTTCATCAACGTACATTTGTCTCTCAGTAAATTGGATTCAGTTTGATATTTCCACAATTTTCAACCCCGAGCCCCCAGACGACTGGCAAGTCACTTTTGTTAGTTGAAATGGGAAAGACACGCCACGGGGGATGTTATGCAAATACAAACGCGTTGAGAGTAGCGAGGGGTCGGTCGGGCAATATGTAAAAGTGTTTGGCGGATTATTTTGCGTTTGTCCCGTGGGTCTGACGGGCAACGTCCCCGGGTGTATAACGTGCAGGACTCAACCGCCATCAGGGATAGCCTCTACCACCACCAAACTCAAATGCCCGGGGGTGGTCTTGTCACAAATTATAAGCATTCCACAGCTGTGGGGGTGACACTTGCGTTTGCCGTCATTTTCTTCGAGGAATATGCGCCGTTTATGGGACTTTAGGGATTCGTTGACTTATTAATGTTGTGTCAATGCGCACAATCGTCAGGTTAAATAAATAAATTGATCATAAATTCTGGGAAAATATTGCTGTTTACGTGAAGAATTTATTTTGGTTGTAATGTTAGGAAAAGCTATTGCCAAGGCGTGCAGCTTTCGAGGAAGAAAATCAAATTAAAAATTTAAAATATTTTTCAATTGGGAATAAAATTACAAATTTTTAACCACCACTCATGTCCATGAAAATTTATGTAGCGAAGCTAATTTCATATTTGTGGATTCATTCTATTGTTCAGCGTGGCCGATATATCGTCGTCCTTTACTGCGCAGGACAAATTTCGCGCTTTTCCTGATAATCCCTTATCCCTCTCAAGGTATCAACACTAACCACGTTTGCTGTGAATAAATCCAGCTCAATTGATCCGCTTAAATCAAGAGTTATAACACCAAAAACCCTTCAATCTAGTACACATCCCCACATTTTATTCGAATTAATTAATTTGAATTAGCGAGTCGATTGAATTAAAGTGAATAACTTTTCTCCATTTTAGTTCCACCCTCACTTTGATAGTCATCTCGGAGTAACCAGGTGATCCCAATTTCCTTTGCCCATTTTTCCTGAAACATTTCAAACAGCTCAAAATGTTTTTATGCACTAACAACGATAAATTATTAAATCTCATTAAATTTTCATGCGTTACCCGGTCTCTGTGAAACTTTTCCGGATAAAGAGTAACCACCTGTCATAATCTTAACTCAAAATAAATTATTCATCCGTCAAATAGAGGATAAACTACTTTACCCAATAGGAACCTCAAAAATGCTTTATGAATAAGCCATGGGTGCTCTTGATCTGCGGCATCCCGATGTTTCTCGATTCAGGGAATTGTCCATATGGACTTTAACGATCCACTATTTTATAGAAGCCGAGCTTTACCAACGTAACCGCACTACCTGTGTACATATGCCTCTGGGTGGTGGAAAAAAAAAAGATGGAAGTAACCCCGGGTGCTCTCACGAGAGCGTGGAAAACCATCGTAACAGCACAATACACCTCGTGAGCAAAACGAATTCTCCGGGAATATTTACTTCCGCTCTGTGTGTGTGTTGCTTACACACAGGCTCTTCTTGCTAATCCGGAATTGCATTGCCCCGCTGCCATCGTACATGGCCTAGTGAATAGCAAATGGGCTAAGGTGCAACTGTAAGCCACAGGGTTCGTGTAGCCCGTGTGATTAAATGTTATGTGGGATTATGGATATTCGATATTAATGAATCATCTTCAATACTGTGAAGGTTTTCTCGTTCTCCGTTTCCATGCTTCAGAAATTATCAATGTTTCTTCTTTTTCATTTCTATTGAGGGCTTTAAATGTTGGAAATTGACAAATAGTGAGCATTTTTCGTCGGTCAGATTTAGAGATGTCTTTACGGGATTCCTTATTGAACTACGGAAACAACAATTTTTTATTTGAGACTTACGATCTCAGTTGGAATTCTGAAATTCTCTAGTTGAGACTCTCGAAAATATCCATTTAAGAACGTTCAAATCTGATTTAAGACTACGTTGGTTGCTCAATAAGCACTTCACTGATGTTTTTCGCTTTTTTAAATTTACATTGGAACTACAGCTGCGAAACTCCTGAAAAAATTTCACACCTTATTGTCTATAATGTCGAACATATAGAGAATTTGCTTTTGACTTGCAGCTGTTGTTTCTGTCTAATATAATTTTTTTAAAGTTTGCGCTCTCAAAAGTTCGCGTGTTTCACCTCAAAAAGTCAAATTTTAGTCTCACTTAAAATATTTTTTCAAGTGTTTCAACTCATTCGCCAATGTTTTCCAACATTTATTTTCTATTAATTGAATTTCAAAATTATTTAAAAATAATTGAGTCGAGAACTGAAAAATCAAATTTTTCTGTACACAATTTGAAATTACATGAGCGGAGGCTTCCCGCCTCCATTACATTACATTACATTGTCTTACTGAAAATTCATTTGTTCATAACGAAATTCACGTAATTTTAAAAAGCCTCATATTTTAACCATTCAAAAGAGTAGAATTCTCTCAGGAATTACATTAAACTTCTAACCCAATTCCCCGTACCTCTCGTCACAAATTCGAGGAATTTTCCAAGAATTCTCCTCTTTCCCACACCCCCGAAGGGGGTGAGTCCAAGAAAACCATCGGGAGATTTCGACGATCGAATTCTCCCAAAACCTCTCCCCTCCAAAAAATCTCCAAACACCTCAAATTCCTCATTTCAGACCTACCTCATTAATCACCTCCTTTCAAAACAATCAATCACTCCGGAGCGCAAAAAAAACTGAAAAACGCAGTTTCACATTCTTTCCCCCTTTGACCCCTCTCGACAACATAATGACTCCCCCCCAAACATCGGAATGACCCGATTTACCTTCCACCGAAGCCATCTGACAAATGTGATCTAATAAAAAGGCAAAAGCTCTACCATACCCAAAAAAATCGATGACGGCAAGACAATGGTGAACAAAGATAATTCCACCCTCTAAAGAAACGTTTCGAAAAACAGAGAAAGTAAGTTATCCTGCACTGACAGGAAAACTAACGACAGGGGTGAGCGTCAGATGCTGTCATATATAACTGAAGGGATAAGATCCATCATTAGCAAAATAATGTATTCAAATATGATGGAGACTAATCTCGCCTTATTTAAGCAATAAAAAATCACGTGGCTGATATATTAATATTGAATAACTCGCGTAAAATATTCATAACCGAGAAAAAAAATTTTTAGAACATCTTTACTTGTACAAAGAGGTTTACACCAAAAAAAATTATAAAAAAAAACAATTGCATAGTTATTGAAAAAATGAGCAGTAGTTGATTTACAACAAAATAAACATCTTTTCGACTAATTCCATAAAATTGGGCTTGATTAAGCAAATCCCATTCTGATCATAAGAAAATGGTCGTTGTCTTCCAAACCAGTAGAAAGTTTTGCAAGTAAAGTTGTTAATTTCTCATTAAGTGATAACATTCCTGTCAAATTTCTATTCATGAGTTCCTTGCCAGAAGTGTTTTTCACAAGTGTATGAATCCTCACTAACGCACGCGGACTCGCGCCGCGATGTTTTTCCATCATGAAATATGCTCTACAGTTCACCTCTCTAACCAATCCAATGACTCTCATCCAACCATCGGAATGACCCCATTCACCTCACCCCGAAACGATCTGAAAAATGCAATGGGGCAAAAAAACAAAAGTTCCGTCATGACTAGAAAAATCGATGAGTGCAAGACAATGGCGAACAACGACAATTCCCCTTCAAAAAAGCGCCTAAAAGACCAAACGACAGAGAGAGAGAGAGGGAAAAAAAGACAAATCTGCACTGACAGGAAAACTAACGACAGGGGTGAGCATCAGATGCAATCGCATATAACGAGCGGGGTAGGGTCTATGATCAGAGAGGTGAAGAGGAAAATGGCGTGGCGCTGCACGTGGAAGGGACTTAAAGCAGATCCACCGTGAACGCATCATGGGCACGAATCACGGACTATGATCGTCTTTACAGTAACCGAGGGGAACTAGAAGGGGAGGGGGGGGGGATAGAAGGAGGAGGGGGTTAGGGTCCTGCTTAAGCGTTGAACAGTGAAGGAACGAATCGTGCAATCTACACGCACGCAGGCGTGTAAGCTCAGTCATAGCCATCAAAGAGGGAAGCAATAGAGAGAGAGAGTGAATGAGGGAGAGCAGTTAACGAAAGACTGAAAAAGTGGAATTTGCCACGGCGCATTGCACTCGTTGGGGGCTGGCATGACGTTTGAGGCGGTGCAAATCGCACCTATAAATTATCGTTGACTAAACGACACCAGGATTGTAATTATTTAAATGTAAAGCGGAAAATGCCGGCGTGGGGTGGGGAAGGGGGCGACCGGGAGGATTTTAGGCAGTGGTGCGCACAAGGGGTTGAACCGGAATGGACGAAAGTGGCGGGAGAGCTCCTCTGTCTTTTGATGTTTCAAAAAGGCATGGTAATGAGGGCAAAAGAAACAGAATGGAGATACTGAAAAATGCATATTTACATGGTATTAAAAAAATTTATAACACGTTCGTAGGGGGGGGGGGGAGGGGTCGGTGGAAGCAGATGAGAGAAAAAAGGAGTTTGGATAAAGAAGCCAGGAGAGAATTTTCAAGTGTTTTCAAGACTGGAAACGATGTCTTTTACATTAATTCATGTCGTCGAGTTAGGTCGAGATTTCTTTCTCGTTTTAGAACTTTGATTACGTAATATATCTTGTTCAAGAAAAAATACGTGACAATTTTGAACTTTCTCCGCTAATGAACCCGAGAATCCAATGGATGTTTTCAGAATACTCTTTGTGGACTTCGTGAATTATTCCATAATTTCTACTATTTTCTTTTCAAAGCCCAAGTAAAAAAAAGAAGTGTAATGTAAAAGGGTCAAATCAGAACAGCCCACTCAACTCTTTAGGTTTACAAAACCCAGGGGAATACGGACGATAGGATAAAAATCCGGAGGTTAGCTCGACGAGTTAATAAAAACTAGTGCCTAAGCCAGGATGAACTTTTAGTGCTGTTGGAGTACATTGAGCATTATACAGCTTTCTCGCTGCCTCGCTCACCGCAAATGTAACAAGGTGAATGGCAGGGGAGGATTCCTCCTTCCGAAGCCTGTGGGCAAAGTGGAATTTTCAGCGGGAAAATGGAGGTTAGGATTTTTTTTTTTTGCCGGAAAAGAAAAGACGCGCGACGGGGGTAGACGGCAAAACAAAAAGGGGGCAAATTAAAAAGTTTCCCGAATGAGCTGCGAGCCTTTGACGCATTAACGTCAGTTGTTAATAAACAAGTAGATCCTCGAGGGGTGCACTGCATTTTTTATTACGCCTCGTTAACGACTTCACTCTCGTGTTTGCATATATCTCGGGAATTTCCAGGAGTAAAAAGATAATAAATGCGAATATTCACTGAAGGATTTTTCATTTGGGATGGATGGTTTTTTTTTCTGGTGTAAAGACTAATGCAGTTTTTGTGAGCTGAATCTATTTGGTATTCATAAAAGAGCTTCATATTGTTACGATTTTTATTTTGCTTTTGTCGGGGGGATGATCATGATGGAAAGCTCTTGGCTGTTATGATTTTTATTTCGATTGTTTTCTTTTTCAATGCATCAGTTTTGATACATTCGGATATTTCTACCATTGACAATAATCAGAGGCGATGCGTGCAGACATGTGATAGTTTGACTCCGTCAGAAATTAATGAAAATAGATGTCCTTACATACCAAAAAAAAGTTACGATTCCTAAGATTGCGCTTATTAAACTGAGTGGCAACTTAATCATCCTTCATTCGACAAAAACAAATACTCTTCCCTTTTCTTCTAAACACGCGAAACGAGTGAAAAAATTTCGAAACAAGGGAATAAGGAAAATTGAAAATTAATCATTGAGAACCCCGCATGAAAAAAAAACCATTCAGAATTTAAATAATAATAAGCTTAAAAAATCAAAATGGGGGACAATCCTATTATAAAAAGGAGATGAACATTTATCGAATCGAACCTCTCGATAGTTGAAGCCTAAAATCTGTCGCACTCTATCCTCACTGTTCATTGGTCACGATTTATACTCCTTTCCACTCACACTTCGTCTTTCATTGGCGCGTAGAAAGAGGAGCGAGCGCGCGTTCGGTCTCGTTGACATAAAATCATCCGCATTCCGGTGTCCCTGCGGCCTCTTTTTTTCTTTCTGTGAAATCCGAGTTTTGGATGGATATTTTGTTCGGGGATGTGATGAGGCAAATTCACTCAGCTCTCGAGAGTTGAGATTCTTCTGGAGAGTACAAAGCAGTTGATGATTAATTCAGCCTGTACTCGGGAAAATCTGGAGGGAGCGATGTAAAAAATAGAGGGGTAGAGTCGCCTGGGAGACTCCGAAGGCTCTGCAGCACTCTCTTTGACATAGCGGTAGGCAGAAATCTCCTTTTCTTTGAGAAAACACGTCTGGCTCTTCACCTTGCCATTCCTCCGGTCACTCGACTCCTGACTATTTAAATTCATCAGTCATTGTCCTATGGAGTTCGCGGGGTTATGGACAGGAGCAAATGCCGGACGGGGCTAATAGTGGAATATTTGCGCATGTTGAATGGTGAGTTCAGGTTGTAGTTCAGGATTAGAACGCGTGGAGTGTTTGCAGATACAATACAGGATTTTCATTTTGAGGGAGAGGTACACAGCCGGTGGGTGTAGTGCGAATGTTTCGGGATAGGGGAACGAGTAAATTAATAGAGTTGCCTAGACAATAAAAAACAAACGGGAAATTCGAGCAATTTCTTCTTGTTTTTCAAACTTATTGTTTGGTCTTTTTGTTTACGATTGAGGTAAATGGAAGAATTGTTTCGGGAGGATATGTGGGGGATTTAGTCATCCTAGTTAATTACTACTGTCGTTAATAAGTAATAGTAGTGTTTCATGTTAATATATTGTCTCCCCCTAATTTACGTCATTTTGATGTCGTTAATTTAAATATTGAGGGGAAGTAGCGGCACATATTCGTTGTAATAAGATTCAAATTCTTGAAATTTTAAAATTTATGTCCCAATATTATGAATAAACAATTATTGTCAATTAATTTTGTCGATTTTAATGAGAAATTTCCGTGACTGTAGTTCAGCCGATACTGCGCAGTATGTGAAATCCCTCTTTTCCGATTGTTGTCTTTTATTAAATTTTTTCTTCTGGAAATTGCATACGATAATTACATAGTAGCTTCTCACTTGATTTTAACCAACTGAATAGTTTGTCTAGTTCCGCTCTCCAATATTGCGCTCCGTTTGGCCCAAATTCAGTCACGGAAAATTCTTCGCTGAACATCCTCCGATCATCAAAATTAATCACAATATTTGCCTGAAGCTTCCCTGGAAACGTGCGGAAGTGTCAAATTTTGCGGAAAAATCTGCCGGACTTGGCAGTCCGGATTTTTGGGCAATAGACACTTGCTTTTGTTTGCAACGAAGCTATCGGAAAATATTCTGATAATTTTGATGATCGTGGGAGATCATAATTAGACGTCTTTTTTCGAGAATAACCAGTTCAGCACGTGATTTGAGGATCGTATAAATATTATTATATTGTTACATTCAAATTGAAGTATACCCATAAAACATAAAACTCTGCCTTTTCTTCCCCTACGCTTGCTCATAAATTCCGGGTTACAAACAGTCCCTTTGTTCAACATCCGCAGACAATATCAACTTAAATTTTCAATTGTCCCAAAAAAATGAGATAAAAGTGAGAAGTGAGCGTCGCCTCAACAATAGCAACGAAGGAGGACATGCGTGAGTTACCGCACCGCAATATTTCCGGCTTCTTATCCCACGCACACCGATTTTTATTCGACATGCAAGAAAAAAAAACTCACGACAAAAATCGAGGATGAGGACTCACTGTCATGTCGTTTAATGCTCCACGCGCGATATTTTATTCGTCGCACATTTTGCTTGATGATCGGTGCGAGGGTGTGCGAAAGACGGTGAATGGGAAGCAGAGACGACTGGACGGGTAGTCTTGAGGCGGAGGTAAGGTGGAAAAGTGCGTTATATAAATGGTGTGTCATTCATACCCGTTGGACTCCCCCTGATTCTGATTCATGGGACTCGGGTCCTCTCGTATTACTCACTTGCGTGATACCTTCGCCTTGAGACAAAGACAGTCCTTGCATGATCTCGGGGCGTCATGTGGCTTTTTTTCCATTTATTTCCAGGGTTTTTCTTTTTCTCGTGAGGAAGACTCATTCCGTAAATGGAACGCCCACGTGATTCCTGTCTCCTATAATTTAAAACATTTTTTAGAGCTCGTTTTGTGGTGGAAATTTTTAGAAAATTAATAAGGTGAGAGAATTTTATGAGGTCGAGGTTTTTTTAGTCTTGAATAAACCACAAGGAAAAATATAGAACTGGGGCTAGAAAATTTGTGGGTCTAGGTCAGAATAATTTTCATGCCGGAGTGAAATTAATTTTCATTTCTCCTTCAATTTATTCTAGATTTCTCACCAATTAATTAATGAATTGAGGCATAAAAATATAAGGGTATCGAGTTGTATTATTGTTTGCTAGTCATTAAATTACAAGTTTCATTCGCCAGATATCAGAAGTAATTTTCTAATAGTCTATCAGAAATTACTGGCAGATATTTAATAGACCCCTCACTCCCCAATTATGATATTTATGCCGGCAAAATAAATGGAAAAGTTAGTGAAATGAATTTTCTATGATTCAAACGACATTTTCTTTCCATTTGCAGATGAAATTTATTCAACGGTAAAGTTTTTAATGATTGTTTCTCTCCTGAGCTTTGGTGCAGATGCAACACCATTAGATGTTGCCATTTTTTGTCCTTCTTCTTGCTCCTCAACGCGACAAACATTCTGTCTGCTCCCATCCGTAATGAAAGCCGAGGCAACTTCATAACAAGGTAACCGCAGGCTTCAGTAATGAATATTATTCTCCAATGACCACGAATCTTCTGGCAAACAAGTTTCCGCTTTGTTATGATTGTTGATACGTCCTTTGTGGACAAAAGGGTTGCGGTTAGATTCGATAGACTATGAAACTGTAAATCAAATATGGGTTAATTAAATATTATACTCGAACAAAGGATGAGCCTGATGAAATCAACTCTCCATTATCTTAAATGAGGAATCGACAGTGGAAAGCCACAAAACTTTATCGCGAATGGAAAACATAAAAAAACAGCTGAATGACTTCTGCTATTTCTTTTACGACTCATTTTATCAGCAGAAAATACACGGGCATTTGAGTGCTACCAATCAAATAAAATTCCGTCCCGGAGAGGGCGAATAAAATATGAGCCGCGGATACAGCCTGTATCTAGAAGTTTTCTATACAACTGCGAGATATAATATTTCCATGTTACCAGAGTTTATGCGAGACACATAAAGAGACCGTTCAACTTTCATTCCGATAACTTGTATTTCCTCAAAAAGTGCAGAATCAATTGAAAAACAAATCCATTAAATTTGAAGTCATCAACAAAATTTATTTGCATTGGAGGAAATTGAGATTAGAGAGATATCCTTAATTTTTGCACTCTTATTAATATTATTCTGATTTTTTCAAGTCGACCGAATTTATTTAATTATTCTTGATAGCTATATTCATGGAATTATTACGTTTAATATACAGAAATAGGTGTATAGATCATTTTTCGCGCTGTGAAGTCGTAGTAAAAACGGAAGAACGAATGATAGGTAATATAAATTAAATGCATTCTCTAAAAGTCAATTATTGAATCGCGCCAATGCTCACTCGAGTAAACCTTCGACTAATCGACTTACATAACACGGGATCTTTATGATACCTTTACTTTTCCCATAAAACACTTGTCATATATTCTCATATTCTCCTCACGATCAGTAAACGCAATTAAACAATCAATACTCTCCAATAATAATGACAATAATAGTGTGTGGTTTATGTTAAAATATATTTTCCACTTAATTTCTGTTCCATTCAAGTACATCGAGTGCCATGGAGATAAATGCCTGCAGTATCCACAAGTCCATAAATAAGCCCTCATAAAATTGCCAATAAAACCAACAGCCAAGTACCAGCAATTAGTGTATCCTAATCACCCCGGATTCCTTTCCGACAGGCGCTATAACGACGTCTATCTATTAAATTCGTCACAGTGGAATTCTGAGGGTGAAATAAATGGGAAAAATCCCATCCAATAACACGCGGATAGAATATATTTTGGTTCCCTTCTCGCTAAATCTCCTCGGCCCCCCATCCCCATCCAAAAACATTAGAAAATTGCACTGAGAGAAGAAACTATTCTGGACAAAGAAGATTTACAAGGATTTTGGTAGAAGAAAATATTGTCGTGTCAGTTCTGAAGATATCAAATTTTCGAATTAATTATTTCCTTCGATTCGAGCAATTGAAGAAAAAAATTATAAACCTTCGCTCAACTAAATTTTCTATGAAAGTCATGTAATGAGTTTTTATTTGATTTAAATCATCACAAATTTATCAATTTTATATCCGTCTCCAAACGCGAGAGAATAGTGAAACAACAACATTCGGAAAAACTGTAACTGTCAAGATTATATAAATAAATTCAAAGAAGCATAACTCATTTGTTTCCATAGTTAGTAGAAAATAATCCCACGACAAACGAAATAATTATCTGACGGTCTCAGTGCGAGAGACTTCATTTAAATTTAAACCCCTACAGTCTCTGGTAAATGCCAGAAGTGGGCAATATTGATTATCAAATGGAAATACTCTTTTGAATATTATTCCATTCGCCGCAAATAACACTAAAAAATGTGTATTGTAATCTCATTCATGATACGAGAATATTTAATATTATCAGAGCACTATTATTTATTATTCAGAATTCCTCTCGCAATACGAGAATCTTATCCTCTCAAGAGATTCTCCCAACGTAAGAACAAAATTATTGATCAGGAGATTTTTTTAGTCAATAAATTGCTAAATTTCTTTGTCACTAGTAGTGGTTTCTTCGAGTGCACGCGTATCAATATATATGGAGTACGAAAAAAAGTCTGCGAGGGGTCAGTTTTTCGTCAACTATAGCGTGAAAACGGGGGCAAGACCGTGGCAGATCGTCCAGCCAGTCACGCCCAAATACTATCGCTTTGTATTCAAGTCCCAACGATAGAAAAACCCCTCAGCAATTTCGTTTACGTGGACCAACGCTCACAATGGGCTTTCACAAAGGGATGATCGGGTCCACCAATAAACCAGGGGTGGTGGCGGGAGAGGGATGGGGGTGGGTGGAGGTTACAGGGAGTAAAATCGGACTCGTGCGCCGGATTCTATCACGAGGATGAGTGGATCAGCCAATAAAAGGTACAACCCAGAGAGCGAAAGCGTTCTCTCCCTCGCAATTCTATTTTTTCGCGCTCTCTTTCTCCATTTCCCCCCCGGCTTCTCTGTATAAACCATCTCTCATATATATAAGGAATCCATTTTCCACGGGACGTCGGGGCGAGATCCACAGGCGCTCCAAGTTTTATCAACGGAAGAAATGTTTCCATTTGTTTGAACGAAAGCGTCGGAAAGACGCATTTATCATCTTAATTGATATTTCAGTTGCTTAGATTATTTCGGGATTTTTTTTAATGAGAACACCTGGTGTCTTATTTGAGAAATTATTTTGTTAGCTTACAATGTTGAAAATTCTTGGTTGAAGTTTCTGGAACACTGCTTAAAATTGCCATTTATTATTTTATTTATTGTTGTCGGTGAAATTTTAAGGACTTTTGCCGCTGGGAATTGAGACATTTCGGGACAACTCAGCGGGTATTACGAGTTTCAAAGTAAACCTAGAATTCTAAGCCATTTCCAAGCAAACATAAAATCTACCGATGACGAGGAACCTAATGGATTCCAACCTGTGCGGTAAACTTTCCCTTTTCCGCCGAAAATTCCCCCTTAAATCCCCTTGCCCTGCATTCCCACCGCAATTTTTTGCTCACCAAAGCAACCAGTATGCGCGAAGAAAAATAAGACGAGCAATGACGAAGGCACAAGGAAAATATATATCACCCCGGATAAAGTCACCAGGAAATAAAAAAAGTAACCTCACTCAACCTACAGATATACAAAACTAGCGCGAACGGAAGTAGATGCCGCGGGGCATACAGCGAGCGACAGGATTGGTGGTACGGTTATATCGGAAAATTTTTCAATTACTCGCTCGGTAACGCAATATCAGCCAGCATAAATATCCCATTGACAGGCATGTAAATAGGGATTCATTGTGGAAAAAAGCGTAATGGCTCTAGGGTTTCCTGGGGGTATTTTAGCTACCGTGCGTCGAGAATCTGCAGGGGGGCAGGAGAAAGTGTTCCTTTCCGTCCTCTTGTCGCCGCTGTTTCGGGCTGATCCAGGGGGGTCTGCGGAAGCAATTGCTATTCCTTCGATGCCTTTGACCATTCGTCTCAGACCCCTCGTCGAGATTCTCCGAAAAATAGGTAACTAGGAGCGTGAAAAATTAGGAGAAAAATTCCACTGAGTGAAACCGGGACACTGGGTCGTAAATGTTTTTCAGGTGTCTCTGGGTCAAATCGAAATGTGTGGAATATCGTTGAAGATCCTTGAGGTCTTCTTTAGTCAGCTCTTTAAAAACTTTTGTGTTCACAAATTTGAGGCACCTTTAGCGGCACAGATGGAGACGTTAAAGCAGCGCTACCCTTCGGTCTGGCTACGTTACCCTTTTGGGTGTACTCAGTTTTTGGATTGTCCTGCTCAACTGGATGAGGAAAATTTGAAAAAACTCGTAAATGGAGAATCAAAATTGATTATTTTCTGCTCGTTCGTCCTTCAGCCGCCTAAAGTGAAAAAAAAATGTCCTCAATAAGTATTAGATTAGATTTTTTATTTTACAATATTGTTTAATATTCAGAACTGAAAAAAAATATATCGAATAATAATTGAAAAGGGCTTGATATACAAAATTAATAGTTCTCCTCTATCAGAAATTTGTGCTACACTCTTTAGAAAATTTGGTCGTATTGAATTCCTCCTATTTCACGGGATTTCAAAAAATGTTGTAATTAAAAAGTCGGAATTTTGAGAAAAACCGCTGAAAACTAAATAACAAAAGTCCCTATCAAGATACTGAATATCATTGTATCTAGTCTTTCTGTCGCCAGTAAAAATTAAAAACCCCGGAAATATGTTTGAAATTCAAAAACTCATGAAACCGGGACACTGGGTAAATGCATTTCGTGTGTCTTTGGGTCAGACCTAGCGGAACGAGTGGAATATCGTCGAGAATACTTGAGTTCTAACCAAATGCTAGCTGCTAGATGAAATGACTCGACCCGGGAGACCACTGTATCCTCGAGGTTTCGACGGGTCCTTTGCAAAAGCCCCCCGTACTCATTCTCGCGTAGAACGTCGAGTGGATAGTTGCGTTGTTTCGAGTGTCGAACAAACGCGTCAAATACTCGGAACAGTGCTTTCAACCCCCGGCGTTCATCCCTCTTTCCTCCGCTTGGAACACTGGGTTTCCACTTCTCGCGAGTTGCCACTATGAGAGAGGGGGGGGGGGGGGCGGCGGCGACGCGCGGGGAGAAAGGACCCGGGGTTTATTCTCCATCACCGCAGGGCCCCCATTGTTCTGCACGGATAGGGTGTACAGACACGACTGAGTATTGCGTCAATATAGCAATGCATTAGCAACGGTGCGTATGAAAGCGAACGAGGTGTTGGAGTGTAACAAAACTTAACCCCTCCCGTTGGTTCGTGTGTGCGCTGCGGCCGATCGACGACACAAGCGCGATGTGGGAATTTTCTGAGACGCGTGGGGGGACAGAGGTGGAAGTAATGGGGGGCACCAGGTGTCTGCGGTGAGCTATCTCGGGTTGAAATCAGTGGTTATTTTCGATTGGTCGAGGGGAGGAAGGAACCAAGTAACAAATTCAATCATTTTTACGGTCGTTCTGTAGCATTGTTAGGACTATTTCGATTACATTTGGGGAGGGCTAAGGGAGTTGATGACTTTTAGTTTATACTATTTTATTTTACGCTCGATACTCTAGATATTAAATTTCTTATGGACACAGAGTATATACAATGCTTGCAATTAACAGCTAATAACACTTGCTTTCCATGCATTATACAAAAAAATAATTTTTAGTTAATTATTGCGCTTTGCCACGGGCATATTTCATGGCCTGAAGTAGCACAAGAATGTTTATTAACGTAAATTATGGATAAATAAATGATGAAATACGGTTTTGTGAACGGTAAATGACGCTTTATTTGTAAATAGATAACAGCGGCTCTAAGTAAATTAAGTTTATTGACCCAATCTACAACGAGTGTGAAGGTTTAATTTCCGATGTTGTTTTCATAAACTACATTTACCAAAATGTAACTTACGTTTAACTTTTCCTGTATGTTCTATTTTTCTGTGCTCGCCCCTATACCCTCCTCACTCTCAGTTCTCATCTTCGTTCAACCCCCCCGTCATCTTCCGCAGTTAACGGCTGCTCGGCTTTAAACCGATCCTCCCGCACTCTCCTTTGGAGTCCGCCCAAAAGCTCATGACTCCAATCCCAGAATCGTAACTCGATTTTACGATCGAGTACGGTTTTTCCGTTACCGGGGGGGGGGGGGGGGGGGGGGGGAATCCTTTATTTGTCCACGGCCTCTCATAACTCGGAGTTGGACTCGCAGGCTCGTACAATCGTTTTCAATTATAATACCGCGAATTATAACTCGATAAATTCAGGGCACTGAATCGATGTAATCGTCTTTTACTATTTCATACCAGCCGGAGGCTAAAAGGGAAAAGGTTGATTGGAATTTTTCGAATCACTGGAATTCAATTGAAGGGAGTGATTCAAGTTTGATTCCTCGTGGTCTCGTATATATTCGATAAATTGATTAAACAGGGGGTGGGGGGAGAGCGAAAATTTGTTCATTGGTAATGACCGTGAAGGAAAACGTGAGCACAGCGGAAGGAGGGAATTTCTGAAATTAAACGGTTTTAGGGGGATTTTTTGGCGACTAATGGGAGCCGAAAGAAATGCATTCTAATGATTTTCGTAAATCCGTTTTGCGGCTTTGTGCCTTGTCCGTTAAGTCTATAATGCAATCCTCGTGTAAATCGTGAGTTACACAAAGACCACGAAGCCAACTAAGGGGTGGTCCGGGGAGGAGAAGGGGGAGGGCTTGCTTGGCACTGCGGTTCACGTATGTAGAGTAAGTGGCAGCATTCCAAATCTCACGGCTTCAGGGGGATAAACATTTCCGTCGGTTGAGGACTCTCGTTCCTTCTGGGATATGGATGATGTCCCTTCCCGAAGTAACGATCCCCAAAAACCGGAATAATGTCCTGTGCCAGTTTACCATATTCATTAATGGAAGAAAAAAAACCCGAATCATGAAAAAAATCTTGAGAAACGAATGTTTTTACGGTGATCCATGTATTTTATTATTGTTACAATATAAAGTATACTAGAGATGAATTAATTAATTATTCAATCGCGGAGAAAAGGAAATTTCTCGTGTTTCAATTCAATTAATCTAACGTTGACTTCTCTGCACGTGACATGGAATTCATCAATGAATTACGATCAGAACATGAAGAATTGGGATGAATTCATGAAGAACTCTAATTCAGGACATCGCGATAACAGGACAACAACTGCTCCAAGACAACACGGGAACCAGGATAGAGGAAGCAACACATTTATCCATAAAGTTCCTTACATTAATGAATAATACTTTGTGATTACTTCTCTCGTTTAATCATTTCAATTGCGTCAGTTTTAATCGATTTTTCATATTTATTTTGAAATTTATATTCTGTTGTAGGTAGGATTGCTGATTGAGAGTTGGAAGGGTTGAAGGGGGATTGGGTTTCCTTCCAATAAATCAATCGAGCCCTTACTCCCTCAAAATAATTAATCTCTTGGTTATTGGTCTTCAATCTTGGCAATGAAAAATTCTATTATGCCATAGAATTCCCGCAAATAAATTTTAGAGTTAGTAATTAATTAGAATTTCTGGCGTCATAAAAAAGACATATAATGTGCCAAAATTTCAAAATTTTCTGGAACCTTCAGATTTTTATTTCTTTAATCGGATAAAAGTTGCCTAAAGAAATGAATTTCCGAATATTTTACATTCCAGACCCGTCTACCTGATTGACAATAAAAATTAACCAATGGATTTCAATGCTTCCATTCCAAAGCAAATATTATGCTTACGCGACAAAAGCCCGCGAAGGAATGCATAAGATAACTAAACCATAAGATGAGGAAAACGCGCGTAGTAAGTGCGGAGCAGAGGTGATGCTGATGAGGGTGTTCATCTGGAGTTATAATACCTCCTGTTGTAATTACACTTTCTCATTCTACAGTAGGTACAGGCATAGTGCCTTCGCCATCATCGTAATCCCACCTCTCTCTTTCTTGCGGCCTGAGGATCCCTCTGGCTTTGCATTTTAGCCCGAGAGTTTCGCCTCCCCCCCTTTCAGCACTCAGTCCAGTATCCACGAAAACCCAAGCAACATCTGAAGCATTTGCATTACTTACATTTTGTCCCTTTTTACCCCACACCTTCAATCCCCAACATTTCTCTTACCACTGTTGAATCTCGGTGAACGTAGTCGGCGGAGGAAAATGAAATCCTACTCACTGGGAGACTATGCGCAATAACACGGGCTGAAGAAGAATAAGAGAGAATAATCTGAGAAAATACCGACATAGAAATTCTTTGATTTTTTCTGGTTTTATTTTTGACAAGTGCGATATTACTCTCACACATAAATTTATTCATTTTCCTAAATGATTGATATTTTATGGACCTTTTTATTATTCTGGCGGGTTTCGGTGTGAATTATTCTAATGGCGAAATTAAATTTGTAACGGATGGAGAGAATTTTCGGATTTGGGGAGAACATTTTTGACAAATATTATATATTAATCATTATTTGACTATTCCGTTCGAAGCTGAACATTTTGATAATAATTTAATTCAGTTGAATATTAAGCCCTCAGTAGCGCACAATTTCTCATTAAACAAATATTGAATTGAGTGAATTAAATGATAAATCAAAAATATATTTGAGTTAAACCAAAAAGTACAGTTTTCATTTCTTTTCTCGAAAACAGTAGTCACAACTTCACAAGACTAATTAACCATCAAGCCCCCTCAGGAATAATCCCGCCATCGGTGGCGATAGCAAATAACGATCCCATCAGAAAGTAAACCGGATAGGCTACTTAGAAAGCAATAAAGAGTTAAAATTCAAATGACCATATAAACCACATTTCAATATGCTCCCTCCCGCCCCTCGAATGCAAAATAAAAAATGCAAAACCCTTCAAAACTTGTCTTTATAGACCCTCAAACAATTATCTCCCAACAATTCCTCGCCACCATCAGGGATTTACATTTTTTAGAAACTCCTTTAGCGCCGCAATTTCAACATTTTAGGCTTCCCAGTATTTCCGCCGACTCCATAAATTTTTTTTCCTCCGTCAGAGTTCCAAACACTTCTCGCTCGGCCGCATCGTAAAAATGAAAGTTTGAAGGTATACCGTAGAATAAAGTAGCCATAGAGACGAAGAAAAAAAGAGAAAACCAGTGATTTTACAATAGACCCATCACCAGGAGTCTGACCAAAGCGATCAGTGGGTCTAAATTCCAAGGTCACCAGTAATGGTTGAGGCAGGAAAAAAAAATGAAAATGTGTTGTGAAAAATAAAACCGTCACTTTTATTGGGGCTCTCAGGGGTTCGGTGTCATCCGGAAGCTAGCGAAACGGCGGCATTTCAGTCCCTCGTCATAAAAATGTCCTCGAAGAGCTACGGAACAATTAGGACACCCTGAAATTATGAAATATTGTGAAAAAGAGTTATCACCCACCGGATATGGGTTTATATAGTTATAATGTGCCATAATGCACTTTGCCGTTGAGTCTCCCCAGCCATATGGCGTGCAAATACTTTATGCCCCGGGTACATAACATCGCCCCCCCCCTGATATTTTTTTTCCTCCTTCCAACCCTTCGCCCTGCGCCCATCATTTATGACAAGACCTGCCTCAGCACAACTAAAGCATTTTTTACGATTGTATATAACCCCGCGCGCCCTTGTCCCACGATCGTTACTCACATTTCAACCCTCACTGCATCCATAACACAGCTATAGAATCTCAACCTTTAAGGCACCCGATCAATGTAATCGTATATGAACATTAGAGCGCAAATGGGGAAGGTGAGAGTGACAATGTTACAGAAGAATGAGAGCTCCAGGGGTGGATGATAAAAACGGATTCATTGAGACCAGTAGCCCCAGTAATTTACGAAATTCGTTGCGGTGTCGATAGAAAAATCGTTGGAGTCATTTATCATGATGAACAGTGGTAAAAAATTTGGCATGAAACTCCCGGTAGACTTTTCGGAAATTTCTATCGTAAAATTCACAGAAATTTTTCAGGAATTTTCTCATTAAAAGTTCTGTAGTCTGGGGGCAAATTGAAGAAAAAATTATTAAATGCCAGGCGTTTTCGGGAGATATTGTGTTGGCGTTTTAGGACAGTAACACGAAGGGCCAAATTGAAAAGAATTGAGGAATACTTGTCTTTAGGTTGACTACAATTTCACCATTTCGAGGAATTTGCGGTGAAATTTGCAATTTCGAAATTCTGTCTCCTAAATCGCAGGTAATTATACTTTCCTAAAAATTAACGATCAATTAGCCATCCAATTCCATTATTTTTTCTGCCAGTTGAGGAGAGAAACAATTAAAACGTATTTTTGGTAAAATTTGTTTTTAGTTATTGTAATAAAAATTTCTGCTGCCCGTACTGTTTGAAGTATGCAAATTTCCGTTGGAAATTGCGTCACTGTGATCATTAAAACCCTTGAAAAATCCTTTCTCCCTCTCAAGTGGCCTCATCCCCCCAAAATAGGATCAATATTAGTACCTCCGTCAAATGAATTTTCAACTCTCCCCAAATCCCCTCCCCCGCGCGTGTTAAATTGTAAATTGCCAAAGAGATTGATATACGATGTGCACATACAACACTCGAGTACAGATAGAAAGCTTTTCGCTATCCCGAAAATCCAGCCCATTCTCCCATATCCACTATTTCCAAAATAGTTGTGAGTAACCGATAGAATCGAGTTCGCAAACTCGGCCGATGCCTCCGGTATATTCCAGTTGTATTGTAGCTTTCCTACCTTGCTACAATACATGCCCACCCCCACCCCTTATCCCTCCACCCCCTCGCGCCGTTTGCCGAATCCTATGTGGCCCTCTAGGTTCGGCCAACTTTGGCTGACGTTCACTAACTCCTGCCGGCGGCGCATCACGTTTTCGCGGAAGACCTCGATTAGATTCTCTGTTGGATGAGCAAGTGAGGGTGAGAAGATGGGGTGGGTCGCAGGGGCGGGGAGGGTGTAGCATCGTTTATTGCCACCGAGTTGGGTTGTACACTGTAACCCCCCTCACTCTTTCTACCTCGACTGTACCCCCGTCGGTCTGATTGATTGAGACGGAGGGCTTTGCGCGCGTGGTTTTCTCCATGGCACAATGCAGAAACACTTCTCGCCCTCGAGACACGTGCTCCGTCTCAAACATTTCGCTCATCCTCAATCCTAAAACCCTGCGGGTCGAGGTATTGCCAAGTTGGCAATCGATGAAATTGCAATACTGGTAGGATCGATGTACTTTCGCACCCACTCCTTTCTGTTCTTGTTACAAAACCCGTTTTTCCGATGGGGTTTGTGGAGGTGTTGGGCGTTGTTGGGTAAACAACCACTCTTGAAATACGCTTACCGTCGAGTTGTGTAGCGATCGTTCCTCTTTGTCCGTATTGGGTGATGTCGCGTCATTTATATCTGTCGACGCGAGGAATGACGGCTTGGGGGGCTGTCATAGGAGGGGGCATGAATATGGGGGGGTTTTGTGGGAGAATTGGTTTGCATACATCTAATCGATTTTGAATTGACAGTTTCTCAACTCTATCGTCTTTCGTTAGCCCGTCAGCGGTCGCGCTATGAGATTTTCTCTCACGCTTTTTTTCGCGGTATAGAAAACTTGACCGAAAACTCGATATTTTTCGGCGAAAATTCTTCTATGCCCCTAGTAACTATCCCTCTTATCTCTAAAATCGGTCCGAATGGCCTAACATTGGTAATTAATTTAAAAAAAAAATTATCAAGCTCCGTCACAAAATGTGAGAGATTCTCTCACTGCGCGCCTAAAGGCGGTTGGCGAGGAGAGCGCTTCGGGTGAGCTCGATCGCGGCCGATAAAGGCCGCAGAGCTGAACGGAGGTGGGCCGGTGGGTTGAGGAAAAGCGGAAATCTGTTCGCAATTGTTGTATACATAATGTAAATAATATATAAATATAATTAGTTCCAAATTTAAGACGTAAGTACGATCAAATATGGTTTCATCGAATGCGCGCGTAAGCATTACTGGCAAGTTGGCGCGACCAGTGACGGGTTAACGACTGTTTCGTTTTAAGGACGTTCTGTCAATACTCCATTCTATTTTCATTGCTCCTAAATTAATGATCGGATTGGTGTAAAAGAATAATTTATAGTTAATTTGGCAATTCGAAAGATCAGTGGACCATCAATGTTGGCATTATTTTAAAAATTAGCATCGACGATTTTGGGGAGCAAATAATCTGCTATCACATTATTAGAGTATTTTTTTTAGAGAATTGACGTTATTTAGATAACTTGAAGTATTTCGCAATGACTGATGTAATTTCTATAGCCGGTGTTAACAAATGAGGGGTAAGTGTTACGATAAAGTGTCGGGTGTAAAAAAGAGGTGAATGAAAAAATCGTTTTCATGGCTGGATCACTCCCTCGGGAGCGATTATCAAAGATCACGTGGAATTTATCACGATATTCTCACCCTCCTGCCGTGCGGTTCCCCATGCACAGGCCAAAATCGTCCCGCTGAGTATAAGCGGGGGCTTTATATACCGTAAACCATCAAGAGTACGACATTCATTCTCGGTGAATCGAGCGATGGAAAACGCCTTGAAGTAGTTTAATAATCGTCGGGGTGAGCGGAGACACTTATTTTTTCTTTCCAAGGGCTAGACGTACTGAGTGCTTTCACTCGGGGAGCTCACTGGGCTACAATCCTCGACACGTGTGCACCACGTGATCGTAATTGAGTTTCAATGTAGCGAAGTATTTCGTGAAGGATTTTGGGTGACAGTTTTGGGATAGTTTATTGGTTGATAAGACGTCGACTTTGGGATTCCAGATATGGGTAATGATGTGGAATAATGAGAATGGGATTATATTCTCAATATATCGCGAGTACTTTGAGATGTCGAATGGAACGGGCTCGGCAATGAAATAGGTTCTCGGGAGAGTGGGAGATGCGGTAGGGATCCGACGCTAAGTGCAGAGGAGGGAAATTGTTTGCACTGGTAGAGAATTATTTCTGAAATTTCATGAGACAGTTTTGCCATTTTTACCAAATACTCATTTATGTCCAATTTATATGGATTCTGGTGATGAATAATCTCTTGAATTCCGAAGTGTTCGATGAAATGACACATTTGAATGAAATTTAAATTAATCTCATTAATAATAAAAAACCATATTACATAATGTTTTTAATAAAAAATGATGGAAAAGCTGAAAGGATATAATTTGCAATATTTTTTTGAAAAAATTCTTGATTAAAAATGTTTTGTAGGCGGCAAGGAAAAAAAATTTGGCGTTCTATAAATGAAAATCTTGAAAAAAATAGAACTCCGGGTTTGAAAAAAGAAGAGACTAACATAAATATCATATCTATCAACCGTGCTGGAGAAAAATATCGAAAAAATGTGGGAGAAAATTTATCCACCTCTCCCAATGCCCCAATAGTAAATTGTATATTTGCGGCCTGTCTATGGGGTTTTTTACTGACGCGGAGTTTGGTTGAGCCTAGCCGCAGGTGAGGCGCCCACTCAACCACACGAGTCAAAAAACCCCATAACGACAGCCCAGGAACAATATTTTTCTGTAGTGATTTTCACTTTTTCCAGTTCGCGCAAGAGCTCGTACCAATCCCCGGGCGAAAAAAAGTGAAGAGGAGTACAGAAAAATAAATTTTAATTTTCGAGAATGTGAGGATTAGGAATTGACCGATTTCAGTGATTAGTTGAAACTTTTCATTTTTTAAATTGAAATTTCAGGAATAATTGACTAAAAATGCAGTTTTTAATAAATGATCAACTAAAAATTCAACTCCGTCAGTTTGTTTTAACGCTCATCACCAGACCAGCTCTCGGCGAAACTTTTTCCCCCATGTCCATCAAAGAAAGAAACAAGCGAATATTTTCATCATCCACACTCGCTCCAACAAAAACAACTTTGCAAACTGAATCAGTCACATCAAAGGACCGAACTTTCCACAATATTCCCCGGTTGTTGGAAACTACACCAAAAATTCTCCATGTTACACCCCTAATACCGTAAAACGTCAACAACAGATACATATTTTCACGCTTTCCTGAAGGACCACGAGAGGAAAAAAAAAAACTTACCGAACCAATACGACAAATCGTAAACAGTATTTGTTACACTCAGTCTAGCCGACTGAGAGTTCTGAAAGAAAGAGGAGTAGAGAATGGATGGTGCCCAATTTCATTAAATTCACATCCCATTTGGTCCTTTCACAGATCGACGGAAGCCACAATTTCTCACTCCTGGTGCCTTTTCCCTAGTAAGAGTCTCACTTCCCCCTTTATCCAGCCCGAGGGGAGGCAGAGGAGGGGGTACGTGCCGATGCAAAGGGGTTGATTTCTCGAGGGTTGAGGGGGAATGGCAGAAGGGGGATAAAGGATAAAAACGAGAGTCGCACAAGAATGAAGAGGATGCTCCTTGCCGCAGAGAGAGGGGTGCAAAAGTACGGCGAGGACGCGTGCAGGGTTTTTAGACAGCTGAAGCGTGTGGATTCGGCTGTGCGTGGAAAAGGGCGCACGAGAGCCAGACAAGGGGGGAAGGGAGAGACAGGGATGGAATGTAGACAAAATGCGGAAGAAAAGTATGTGATTTCCCAAAAATAATTATGAAAAGACATGAAAAAATGTGTATTCTCAGAATTATATAATTTACATTTGAAATTGGATTCATTTATATTTTATAGGGTTTATATGAAATATAAATTGGGTATATACAGAAATGCATCATAAAATATTAAAACCTTGCAAAATATAATTTACGAGTAATATTTATTGTTCACGCTTTCTCGAAATTTTATTAGGAAATTTAATTCAATAAATAATTAAGAAACTTGAATTTTTTAAAAATCCACTTTAAATTTTCAGGGTCGCGCCATAATATATAATTTAGATGAAAGAAAATTAAGTTTCAGGGTTCATTAAAAATTCAATGAAATTATAATTCCAGACTTTTAGTGGCAGAAGCCTTCCTCAATTTATTAAAATGTTCAATACAATTTCAATGACATTAAATTCCCAATTCGAGAATTAGTAATTTTATCCCAACATTTTTCAATTATTAAGTGCATGGTTAATATAAATTTAAAATTACCTCTTGATTATTCTCTTGATTTATATAATAAATTTAATGGAAATGCATTTAATTTATTGAAAAATAACTCAACATCAAATATTACTGTAGAAATTTCGAATGTTATTTTTTATCTGTGACTAAAAATATATTCTCAATTAATTTTTAAGGAGAAATTGAACTTTAATTAGCAGTCTCCACTGCTTATTCTAGGAAATGCCGAATTCTAATCCCAATAACAGAAAACTAATTATTATGGGAGATTAGTTAGAAATATCCTCCCGTCAAGTTCGCTCATTTCCCTCAAGTGCAGGATTTTCAGACAGCTGAGGCGTTTGGATTTGGCTGCGTTGGAAAAGGGCGCACGAGAGAGCGAGCGAGAAAACTGGTGAACGAAGAGGGGATGAACGCACACAAAACACTGAAGCGTCGGGCGGTGGGGGTAGAGGGCGGTCAAGGAGAGGGGGCAACCCAGCAGAAACCAGTCGAGTCCCGGTCTCAGGTCGTGTCGGGCTGTTTCAGTTTTGAGGCGAGTGCCGTGGCGTGCGTATGGCTTCTCGCTAGTAAACAGAATCAACGTGAAATGTTTTCAAGTTGATGACAAATTATAACAGCAATAACATTACTCCAGCGAAGAGATATCTTCAATCTAGCGAATTTTTAACAATTGGCGACATGTGTGGAGAGTGAGGGTACTTTGAGGAACTCTTTTTTTCGGAGAAACTGTGTCCTAGTTTTCGGCAGCTTGGACCGGGTGTTTCGTGGGACTGCACACATTTTTACAGTCGATACGGGAGAGGTCTCTCTCGCCTCCGAGAAAATTTATTTCACAGGTGGATTTAGCAGGGCTGGAGTGGCTCTCGTGAATATTTCGGGCTATTTTAACCGAGGGCTTGTCATTAATTGCCACCTCAATTTACTTGCTAACGTGGTTAATGTGACAGTGACAGTGGATTACTTGATTCAGTGATTGTGCGAGTTCATTTGGTTTTATAATTTTGGTTTTATGATAACTAGTGGATGTTATCGTGTGATATACGGATTATTCTAGTGGAGATTTGTATCGAGTAGAGACGTTAACCCTCCCTCTGCAGGAGATCGTTAACGGCGAGCTTTGGAGCGGTTTTCCAAGTGGTAAGTGCTTTCATTTTTTTTTTCTTTCATGTCTCGACCCAAAATTCCTGGGATTGTGGCGTATGATGCGAGAGGGTCTCCGAAAAAAAAAAGATTGTGGAAAATTCTCATGCGTGCAGTTCAAACGTTCGAGTGGCTCCTTCATGCGGAATCTCTCCCTCGATTGAGCCCTCGAGGATGAACGTAAGACTTTTGTCTGAAAGAGGTACACAATATTGTTGAACCCTTCTTACTCAAGCGATATTCAATGTGGATTTTGTATGAAATTCTTCTCTCGTGTGCTTTCAAAACACGTCATACTTGTTCATCGAACGGTAAAACATTCTCGATTTCGTGGGCTGCATTATTTTACTTGCGTTGTTATTGTTCGCGTGATCCGAATCGCTAATTCATTCATTCCCGCGTGTGTCAGTGGCTCGCTGACGTTCATTCATGAATTACCAAAAAGTAATTGATCATTCGAGGGGGGCAATGATTCTAGTAGCAGGCGAACGAAAATTATTGTATATAAGGCGAAAAATGTGACTTGCAGTTCGTCTCCGGTGATGAAAAAGCAGATGGAAATCTTTTTTTTTCCCTCGCGAACGATGATTAGCGAAAAAACGTGACGAAAATCGAAATGATCGGATGGTTTTTCCACGTGCAACTTGTCTTCTCCCGCGATTTTTCCACTCCTCACTGTTCCTCTTTGCGATGATGCACGCGTAAACGGTATACAATCGGAAGCCGTCTTTCACGTGAACCGGTATATCGTTATACCCTTCCATCCTTCAATAATCCTGCACCATAATACACGCTTTCGCGAGAGTGAGATGGAGGCGCTTCGAACGTGCTCGGGAAACCGGTAAATCGACTCGTTCTTTCCTTCGATATCCTCGGAATCATTTGATGTCGGCATCGTAAATACCCGTCAAATCGGCCCATCATCTGCTGGGAATCATCATCTTGCGTACGGCAAAACACATCCGGAGAATCATTTTTCATGTTTAAGTCTAGGTTTTTGTTTTTGAAGGAATATCATTAAGAATTGATTATCCGACAATCGTTTTATTTAAATATTTCGGCGGTACTAAGGGAAGAACTCCAAAAAGTGAGATAATTTGAGAAATTTCAAATGAATGACATCTCAAAAAATTCTTCGTAGATTTAGGCAAAGTTTGAGGTACTGAGAATTAAATGGAAGCTAAGAACTATCCAAAATTCGACAGGTGTCGGAATTTAAAACTGCGCTTAGAAAAAAAAAGGAAAAATTATTTCTACAAAAATTGTCAAGTTTTCTTCATTGACTAACTCTATTCATTTCGTGGAAGACAAAAGTTTACGGTAGAACTAAATTTTTCTGAATGAACAGTGAAAGTAAATCCGGGTGGAGCTGATACGAAAACAATGGAATTGTTGATGTTTACATTGTCAATTCGTCACACTCCTCAAGACCTCGAAAATAGTAAATTCTTGGAACACGTGCCTCAAAGTATCCCGGAGGGGTGTTATTTAGTGTCAATCGCTGTCCATTCATCGTCAAAAATTCAGGATATTTCGGGTGAGAATCACGACTGACCCCTCGTACAGACAAATGGAATTACAGGCAATCGCGTTAAAACCGGAGGGGAAATCAGAAGAAATGGGCCACAGTAGTCGGTTTTGGGATATAAATTGCAGGGGGTGGATAATGAATAAGGGACAAATCTGGAATACACACTCCAGCCTCTGAATTTCATCCATTGACAGAAGAAATGAGCTTATCGGAGCAATGATAGATAGATGCAATTATTTTTGCCATATTTCGTCATATTTTTGTCGCCATTAATTAAAAGCAATCAATTTTGCCGTACAAAAGTTTATTATGATCTGAAACAAAATAGAAATCTCACTAGTCGAATACCGAGAGTATTGTTAATTGTCAATTAATTATTTATTAACTTGTGATTAAAAAAAAATGATTTTTTGGGCGAATACGCTCACTTTTTTCCTCGCAAGATATGACCATTGAGTAATATCGCGCATTACAATCTTCCAAGTAATAAAAATAAAGCTCGCCAAAAAAATGTTTTGCAAAGCGATTCAACTTTTCCCTAAAGATACTAGTGGCAAGTTTCACATCGTCGAGGGGGACGCAATTTCCATAAGTTGAAAAATGGCGCCTCTCCACAAAGTGAGAAAAGATTGTCGTCGGGGACGTACCGTCGCGTCGTACGTCCTCGTCCCGGTTGTAGCGGGGGTTGCTCCGGAGATAGCGAGAGAAAGGGATATCCAACGAAGCTCTTCCTGGGTATAAGCCATCGTACATTAGCCCCTAAGAGAAGAAAAGAGGTAACCGGGAGATGCAACCACGTAATCTCTCCTCTTCCTGTCTTCCTGTGGTCTCACTGAGAAATATCGGCATCATATCACAAAACTAATTACTTGAAGCAAGAATTTCCCGTCACGAACAGACAATGTAAGAATTTGGCGCATTTTACTTGTGCATGAATACTTCACGGAGTAAGAATTTATCGCTTCGAGAAAATTTTTTAGGTTCACGTGACAATGAAAATTATTTTTTTAGCGACAGTGATTTAGCCCACGATTAGAAATTCAATTAAATTTGGCTTTGGAAAATTGAGAACTTAAACGAATGATAGCTTTAGTCTCAGTAAATGTTCAATAATGCAGAAGAATTCGAATAGTTTAGATGAAATTTTCAAATTAAAATCAAAATATATATCGGCAACGATAACTCTACACTCACGTATTGAAAATTTTTCCTAATTTCACAGCTGACAATGTTCCAAAACTCAACGAATGGAAATGGTTTTAAGTAAAAACGTTGCACAGATTTTACTGCCGAAAAATCCGCCAATTACGGAAGTATTCAATGAAATTGCAATTTTTAGATTATTAAGACAACAAAAATAATCCGAAATTGTCAATTCCTTGAGCACAAATTCCGCATAATTTTTAAGTGTCTCGTTGAGTTTGTAATTTCAGAAAGTAATTGAAAAATAATTGAGTTTCCAAATGAATTATCCGCTCCGTGAACGATTGATGTCACATTGAAGACAACTTGAACAATTGTAATAATACAGAATTGGAGAAGTGAGTGGATTCGGTCTTTCTTCGCCCGCCGAGTGGGGCTTTAGCTCTTCAACCGACGATTCAGTAGAAAAATCACACCAAAAACCGCCCAAATTTTTCAACTCCAACGTTTATATCTCTTTCAAACTAACCCAGAGCGCTACCGTGGCTCTCTCCCTTCTGCGAAACCCCACGGAATTCGCTCGGTTTGCTTTACTTCGGACCTCGTGCCGAAGAAAAAGAAGAGACGGGAGGGAGAAAAAACGCAGGGAAATAAATATAGAGGAAACAAATTCTAAAAAGCAATGCCCGGGAACGTCCCTCCGGCATTATCCCACCATTGTGTCCCCGCGTTTCAACAAATCGTTGATGCACAACCAATTACACGAGTTTCACTCTTTTACTGTACTGTTTAAATGATGCGCCAATCAGTCTATAAATTAATGATATATCTCGGATAATAATTAGTGGAATGTGGGGATTACATTCGTTAACGATCAAACGTGCGGTTGTCACGGACGAGAGAGGGATGCATGGGGCGCGCCACCAATTAACATTGCAATACGTGGGGTTGCAATTGTGCGATTGTTTTTTTTTAACCCTGGAATTATTTTCGATGGTTTTTGAATCAGTTATATTATCCGATCTTCGTGGCTGTCGGTGGACTGCGGAAATTTAATGAAAATATTGTTCAAAGGGAATAATGAACAGAGGAATTATTGAACGTAACGACACAAATTTTTACGTTTTTTTTTTTTCAAATATTAAATTGTTTTGATAACGAGGGGATTTGATAAAATATATCGAATTGTTCTGGTGCACAAGTTGAATTCCGAATTAAAAAGTAATATTCAATTTTTTCGTATTTTTTTCGAGGAGAAAAAAGTAAAGAAAATTAGATTTCTCAATTCTTTTGATGGATGGATCTAGAGGGAAAAAGGATCACGTGCTTTGATGAATATCTTGGGGTCTAGGGTAGATTGTAAAATTGTTGTGATAATCTCTGGTAGAGGGTGAATTGAATGCTACACAAAAGGCAATTACAAAAATGTTGCTACCTCCCTCAGAGGAACCCACTCGTCATCGATCGGTTTTCCGCTTCTCTACTAATTTTCCCTTGAAATCATCAATTTTTTAAAGTAAATGAACAGTTGCTAAAAATACTCTGCACTTTCTGACCAATTTTTCGAATATAAAAAAAAACATAAAAGGGAGGAAATGTCCTTTATCGATTTCCGAAGAACAAAAAATAGAAAAACAAGGAAATTGAATCCCTCAATTTTCGGACGCGACGTAACATCCATATTGTCCCGGTGCCGTTTTTTCCTGTACGTGCAGAGTATTACAATTGAGTTGTTGAAGTGTTGGATACTTTAAAACCTCCGACTGTGAGGTAGCAAACAAGTAGCCAGGGCATTTAGACACTCATGTATGCACCGCCGGCTTGTCACACGTGTTAATTGCCGGTGAATTAACGTATACACATTCTCATGACTCGTACCGACGAGGAATTCCCCCATCGCGTCGTAGAAAGAGACACCGAAAAGACGAGAAGGGTCAATTGCCACGGCCCGAAAATGTTCTTTAACATTCTCAAATTCATTCTTACAATTTTTTCTGTAAACAATTCGAAAACTCCCCCATTTAATTCAATCGAAAACTTTTTTACTGGACTAAATAAATAATAATTCCATTGTTTAATGATGAGGTTATTGCCAGCAATCACTTCTTCACTCGGTTTAACAACAAAAAAATTGATAAGATTTAATAGGTCGAAATGAAAGTCAAGTTTGGTTCTATATAAACCATTTTTTAATTAACTCTGCCAATATTTTTGTTGAAAATGAATACTCGTTCATGGTTTTGGTTAATAACATTTTACTAATAGGAAATAAATAGTAATTTCATTCCAAACGTTTGAATTCAGTATTAAAATCAATGAAATCTTGATTTATCCTGCCATAAAAAGCACATAAACCTCAGATCTCGAATCAAATCGAAACTTCGCTGGCATCTCAGGCGACTAATTTGAAATTTTCAATTTTGATTGCGACAATTACAACGGGCAAAGCGTGCGTTCGGGCTTGTATTCATAAAATTGCTCGTCTCATGCAAACAAAAATAAAATTTAGGATTGAATAAACCAGTAACTGGATTGAAATACGTCCTTTCTCTGGGTGCGATCCCGTACCGGCAAATGTCAACAATTCTTCATGGAAAAAAAACAAGAATCAAGGATTAAAAAAAAAACCTTCCGACTACCGTCCCACGCGTTAATTGAGGAATAAATTGCACGTTGGCGTGCGAACACTTCGCTCCTATTCTCTCCAGTTGCCTGAAATGCCAGGGATGTGACTCTATGCGCAGCCATAAACAGCCCGAAGGTGAGTGCAATCCCCCTCGACTCTGGTCGTCTATAATTTCGTCCTCTCGATCGCCAAAAGCCTTCTCTCTCTCTTTTCTCCACCCCTTTCCGACTTCTCTCGATATTTATTGCGAATAGAAATCAAGCCCTGTAGCGCGACATGTCCGGGAGGGGAGGGGGGGTTTAGAGCGGAGAGCCAACAAGGAGGACCCGGTAATTTCGAAAGGGCGACGGGATTAAGTCCGCCCCAAAAGACCATCATTTCCAGGGGTACAACCACTGCCTCAACATTATCATGAATTTTCGTTGACTCGAGACACTGCACTCGAGGGTCTAAATCCGGTGTGTGTGTGTGTGACTGTTGAAATTTCGAATTGCTAATTTTTTGAATTGGAAATTTGTCGTAGCATATGCCACCCGGAGAATTTGAATTATCGAGGGGTTGGTTTTTGCCATTTCGGGTATCAAGGCTTGATGTTTTATTCAACTAATCGATTCCATGAAAAAAATATTATGTGGGAGAAAGAGTTGTCTGTAATTGAGACATTGATTATTTTTTACCCGCCGCGTCTAAAATAACTGATAATAGTTATTTCAATATTTCGATTTTTAGAAATAGACATTATAGTCTGGTCTTCTTTTTAGCTATTTCAGTATTTAATGAGGAAGCCCGGGGAAATTTCGCCGCCTTACAAGAAAATTGTATAAAAATCTTCAAGTTTGTATTAATTGGAGAAGTAATAAATATTGTCGAGATTATTCGAGGTATTTCCCGACTGATTCTACCAGTTCTTTAATATCGTAAAAGCTGTGACAATTCGAAATTTCAACTGTTAACCCAATTTTTCATCAAATTTTTGAGTATTCAAGACTAAACATATTTAAAATTTGAATTTTTAGCGACAGCGTTTCCCGTATTTATGTTGAATATTAATATTATAAAAATTAATTTCCGAATTAAAAAACTTCCAATTTTCCAGGCCGTACACACAGACATGATCTAAAAACATAATTTATCCACGTTTCACAATATTGTCGACAACTTGTAATTGAATTTAGAGAATCAAAAAGTCTGTCAAATACAAGCTTTTTATTCGGCTGAAAAAGTAACTTTATAAGTAAATGAGATAAAAGAAGAGCGTGCGCGACTTAACTTAACAAATCTTCAATCACCAAATTAACCGCTGAATAAACATTCCTCCCCCATCAAACAACAATCAAAGTCATTTGTCCACGGCGTTTATTTTCATTCCGTGAATCTCTCTCCCTCTTATAACATCGCAAAGAGCTCACTCAACCGAATTACTCGCATCTCTCATCCTCCCAAGTATCCAAACGTGTTAACAACGCATTCCCATATGTATCACTCCATCCGTCAAAAGAAATAACAAGCCACCAAAGTTGATTGAATAATTAATTAACTTCCCCCGGAATGTCTGACATTTCGAGATATTCATTAAAAACCCAACATCCAAAAATTCCATTATTCATAAGTCTCGAGCGGAAGTGGATGTGTTGCTCTCGTGTAATAAAACAACTGGAAGATCTAGGGAGGAAGTCAGTAGCAAAAACAACTGGTGAAACGAGAGGTCTAAAAATGAAGTGAACGAGTTGACGCGCTCTCTAGCGGTATTCCCAGAATAAATCTTCGATCAAAGTAAAACCCGGCTCTGCGGCTTTCGAGACCTTTTTTCTCTCTCTCTATTCCCGAAGATGAAGGGGGGCGACAGACGAATGAATAAGGCCGCAGGAGGCCCGCGAGGTCGCGAAGAAGGCGGCAAAGAGCAGAAGAGGGGGACAGTTTTTTTTTTATTCGAAAACCGGGGAATAGAGAGATAGTCCGACGAATGGGTTGCGTCTTCGCGTCTCTCCCCCCCCCCCCCCCCCCCCCACCTCGGGGG
>JAPYZN010000208.1:0-43012 GCA_030522865.1 Psyttalia lounsburyi
AAACACAATTACGCACATGTTGCATAATATACTATTATGTCATTGTGCCCGTAATCCGCGATTTAACCGAGCGAAGCGAGGTTAGAATCGCGTGATTACAGGCACCTATGGCATAAACACTTTGCCCCCCAAACGTCCCCTCGAAGCGAACTTTGGCAGGTATTGCAAAATAGTATATTGTGCAACTAGTGCGTAAAGTAGCACTTTTTTGCACGAGTTGTGCATCGCTTGCTAGGCGATCACACGAAGCGAAAAAGCCGATACGCAAGCGAAGCTTTACGCACGAGTTTCACTTTACGCACGATTTCTGACTTTTACGCACACTGTGCTGAAAAGTACCACTTTACGCACGAAAACCGGTACCGGAACTTTTTGAGCAGGTATTGCAAAAAATTGGATGTGCAACACATGCGTAGCGCCTTTTTCGCCTCGTCTGATCGCCCAGCAAGCGATGGACAACTTGGGCGAAAAAGTGCTACTTTACGCACTAGTTGCACAATATACAATACCCCAGTGTCTCGAGTTTGGAAGCTTCAGAATAATTTAATAACAATTTAGAAGTTTCATGGTTTTCGGCACATGAAAAAAATCGCAAAAAATGTTATTTTTTATAATTTCACAATAAAATATTAACGATAATTAAAATTGATGAGGGATATAATTCGATACATTATCTCTGTAGTTATAATAGAACTTATCAACCAAATCTCGATGCAATATCTCGACACAGATCCTCGATAAGTTGAGAGAAATCGAACTATTTATTATCATTGATCATGAAGAAATACACTTTCTTCTTTGACAATAATCAATTATGACAGGTGATTTTGGGTTACCTACACTAAAAAATGAGAAAATTTTTCTAAATTTATGTAAATTCTTACCTAAAATTAAATACAAACTCCGTAAACAATTTTGGCCAGTGTTCCCTAACATTTAACAGAACATTTACAATTTATCGACAAATTGATGTTCTATTTACGGCAGACAGAAAAACTTGAATAAAAGTTACATTCATGTGAACATAAATTACGTTTTACTAACAAAAAATGAGCATTACCGGTACTATGAGATCTAGTGGCTTTTTGCGTAATAAAAATTCAAATTTATGCCTGAAAATGCCTTATTTTTCGCTCAAAATAGAGGCGTAAATTACACCCTTAAATTGTGTCTTTTACGTTCCACTAAGCGTATTCTACTCTTTTATTTTACTCTGTGTATTTTTTTATACTTAAGAAAGCGCAAAATATGCTTCCTTCAAGCGCATTTTACGCTTCACTTAGATTTAACTTACCCCAAATAATAGATTTTTTTACACTTAAAATACCATTCTTTTTGTTTTAAATTATGATGTTTCTTTTTTGAAGAAAAACGAAATTATAAATTTCCTTCATGCGACCCTTGAGGGCATAATTTTCAGTTGAAATTTGCAATTCAAAATTTAAAAGATAACCCTGCCATAATGGAGGATTTAAACAAAATTGCAAAATTTATAAACAATTCCAAAATTTTGAAAAATTTATCTTTGAAGACCTTTACAATCGCTGAGACAATTTTGCTGGAAGTATTAATCATTTATTATTAAATGAGGAAAGTGGAATAAATAGGAATATTTATTACTGTATATTTCTATTTGAGAAAAACCTATGAGAAATGTCAATTTCAATTTCCCCTAAATATTAAAAAAAAAAAAAAACTAATATTGCAGGAATTTTTCTCATGAAAGTATGAATATGGAAAAATGTTTCTTTAAATTGTAGGAGTTCCAGTAGGTGAAAAAACAAAGATTTTTTATCATGTATCTACGTCGTTATTCTATATTCTGTTACACATTTAAGGGAATCGGAATTGAGGATGCGACTTTTAGCATAATTTACTCTTAAGAAGTTCTAATTTATGTCGAAGAAGTAATTTACACCAATTTTAAGTGTAATTTACTCTCCAATTGTTGTCCAACTTGTGCTTCAGAAGGCGTTAAATACCCTTTCGAAACGCTTGTGGAAATACTCCTCCATTTACGGATGGATGGATTTACTCTCTGAAAATTAGTGACAAGCTATTTGAATTTCAAGATTTTCGATCGCAGACTTGGCTTTGAATCTTCAAAATTTCAATTTTTTCTCTTGTGCTTCCTGTCCGTGATCGTCTGACAGCCGTCATCCAGGTGTATCCGAGAATATCTGAATTTTTTCTTCAATTAATTGTGGACTGGATATATTGAAAAGGAATTCCCACCTATCCAAAATATTTTTCTGCCTACATGGACCGAAAGTGAGCATTCTACCCTCGCTTCGCTCGGATAGAAACGCTCTCTTTCGTCCATTTTGGCAGAAAAATCGTATTCAACCCTCGGGAGAAGAATCAAAAAAGCATTCCCTACGTGCTTACAACCCTACGGCTCGGGTCGTTATTTTGCCCCTGAGGACAACTCGTCTACTTTTCCTCTCTAGGTGACAAAAATACTATTTCATCCATTAAATTTCATAAAAAATGTAGAACGCATTCCTCTACCCCACCTCCAAAAACTGTCGTAGTTATCCGGCGCCGATAACTCAGAAAACCTTCCCTTCCCGTCCAGTAATCTCTCCCCCCCCAGCTTATCAACAGCCGGAAGCAGCCGATAACACAGATCGCATGTCCCCACCCGGCAAATACAAAAAATGACAGGCTAAACCGTGCGGTATGTCTCCATAATTTCGCGACATCCCTTTATTTACAAAAATTTCGCAATAATTTAGCTTGTCAACTCTTGGTAAAGCGAAAAAAATTTGCCAACTCAGAGCTCTCGAAAAGTCGGTCACGAGTCTCGAGCGAGAGAGAGAGAGAGAGACGAGAAAGAATGAGAAGGCGGGGGGGAGAAAGAGAGGAGAGAGTGAGAAACAAGAAATTCCAGCGCACAGCGGCCGAAGAGGCGAACGAATAAACATTGATGGTATAAAATTCAAGTAGTCAGGGAAAATGGTAGGCCAGAGACAATTGCAAACCCAAACCTCATCGTTGTCTTTAACCGACAGTTCGACACGCGACTCCCTCGAGTACGGAACTACTCGCCTGATCGATTACTAACGATTTTCCCCTGAATTCACGTAAACTTTGTATTTAGTTACTTTTAGCTACGGCTTTATATCAATAATGAATTGAGAGCGTGTCGTTCCACGAAGAGTTTCCCCAATAAACGGGACAAAATAAGAGGAATAAGTGCTTTCACACAGCGAAAAGTCAACAATTTTATCAATAATTCCAGTGGGAGTGGGACACTTTATTTATCTCTGGTGAGTAATTGCATTTATTTGACCCTAAATTTCCCATTGGAAAGAACTTGTTACCTTGATCCATCATCTGGGCTAGCGTGTCCTTCGCCTTGACAGTGGGCCACTGGAGCCGCGCGAAACCAATACCGTTATAGACTCGGTGAAACCTGCGGAAATTCTGTCCGCAAAGTGTCATACATGGTGAACAATTTTCAGTAAAAATCACGGAACTCACTGGGCGTTTGCCGATTTCGAAGACGAAATCGATAATTTAAGTGACGTTATCGTAACATTTCAGGTGATCCAGGGAAAAATAACGGAATTCTTTGGAAAAAAATTGTACTTTTAGGTGAAAAGTGGAGGGAGGGGACAAAATGGGCTGTCATTAATGGTCAACATCTCCCGTTGAAATAATGGGATTTAGATAAATCGGGTATCATCTTCAAGCCTGCAAAACCATCGTGCAAATGAGGACCACATCGAGAAAATTCACAGTCTCTTTATCGAGTTATTTTCAACTAAAGGTGGTCTGTTTAACCACCTCGCCATTACGTGACGATCCCGTCAAATTTTCTACGACTTAAATATTTATCGCTGCATATAAAATTTAATTGCGCCCTAAAAATTATCGTCGGACGATAAATCGGACGGAGAAAAATTGTTCTCGTCGGGTGTTCGTAGCAAATTGGCCGAAAGTGAAACAGAAGACGAAATGTTCAGCGCAAAAAGAATTCAAGAAATTCATGAAAGTGAAGTAATGACACACTTGGAGAATGAATTCAGGAGAGAAACAATGTCATTACTCGGGATATGCAATCATGATTTTCAACAATTTCTACTCAGCCTGCACTTGATACTGAGGAAGCCGCCCCCCCTGCCCCTGTTTGCACGATTACTTCTCGTAGATTATCATTTTGTTTTTTCGTCCATTCGCTTTCTAGCAATTTGTGAAAAATGTTTTGTTTTGACGCTCAGTCACGAGACAATAAATAGGCGAGTGTAGAAAGTAAAGAGAGGGGATGGGAAAATGGACTAGTACATCGGGCAGAAACAAAAAATGAAATAATGTGGGTACACATGTACAGTGGCTGTTTCGCTGTACTCGATCTACTTGCACTGGCCGTCATTTTCTGGCAGCGACCACTAGATTTTTTTCCGCGCAATTGCTTCAGGGCTCGGCTGTAATCATTAGTTTGCGTTCTCCTGCAACCAATTAATTAATTGGCCAGAGTTAACGAGAGGCCTCACCAGTTTTTTTCGGTAGCTGAAGAATTCGAAGGAATAGAAACAAAATTGAAGACAGAGAGACTCCCACCTTTTTAATTTTTGATCTTCTGCCTCAATTTAAGAGATAAATCCTCACGTAGGACCTTTTCTGAGTTAAGAGCATGAACAATGTATGATTACTAAACGTGAAAATAAGAGAGCGTACTATAGAAATGATTATTTCTTTGTCACAAAAGAATCGAAAAAGAATCATTAAACAATTTCAAATCCCACCTGTCTCATTTTCGAAATAAATCTAGCAATGATTGACTATTTTTTAACTTGATTTTGCTCAAGGACAGTTCTAAATTACATATCTTCCCGCAAAAACACTAGAAACTTGTCTCTGCAACGAAATATAAATAATTAATTTCCGTTGCGGTTTACCTGTCGTCTAGCGTATCTTGAAACTTTAAGAGCAAAAAAAAAACGAAATAATTTGTAATTCAAGCCTCGCACCTGGACTTCATACAGAATGCAGAGTTTAATGCAGCATCTTTTATGCCAAGAACTAGGAGAAACCTGAAATCAAATGAATTGACGAAGATTCCTCACACTCCGAATCATTGAAGGAGACGCGTTGCCATGCGTAATGCTAATTAAACTTGATTGGCAATGCGTAATGGCAATTGTGACGTGCCTCGCATCCAAAAGTATTTCAATCTTTGGAGATGCTGGGAATATTTCAGCAGTGAAGTATAAGTCCTAGAGCCACACATGAAAGAATAAACCAGTAGTGAAGTGGCGAAAGGATTTCCGTCGACGTAACAGCGAATATTTCCGAAACATAGGAATAGCGAAATTTGGATAATTTATGCCTAAAATGGCAAAACAGAAGTGGAAATTACATCCTTGAAAAACATTTTTCACGCTCCATTAAGCGTAATTTATACTTAAACGCCGGCTGTAAGAATTTGTCACTTCCAAATCGCCGACCCAGATTACACGCAAAATAATGGTCAAATCGCAATTAGACATACTTTCCGACCTGCAGAAATCATGCCCAAAGGTCGAAAAATAGGTGTGCTTATGATTTAATAATTATTTTTCTTATAATTAGACACGGCAATTTCGAGACTACAAACTATTACACCCGGGCCTCAATAAAGCGCAAGATAGGCTTCTTTTACGGGCATTTTACGCTTCACTTGGGTTTAATTTACACCAAATAATAGTACTTTTACACTTAATCTAACATTTTTTAAATCTTAAATAATTATGATTCATTTCTGAAAAAATTTAAACTAGAAATTTCTTTTATGCGTTCCTTGAGAAAATAAAAGCGTAGATTACAATTAAAATTTGAAATTAAAGATTTGAAAAATAACCATTTAATAACGAAAAAATGTAAATAAAATTGCCAAATTTATAAATTCATGTTTGAAGAATTTTCCCATCGGGACGATTTTATTACAAGTATTATTCATTTATTTATTAAACGGGAAGAAGGAATAAATAGTAATATATATTGTTATATATTTCCACTTGAGAAAATTCGATGATAACCGTTACTTTCAGTTTCCCCTAAAAAAAAAAAAAAATGGTCTATAGAAGGCCTAGCGCCACGTATCAAAATTTAATAAATTAGTAGTGAAGTGTCGGATAACCAACGAATATCTCTGAATCTAACAGAAATAGCGATACTCTGGTAATCATTTTTTTCGTAGCCCTCAATGAGCTCTACAAACAAGTTGTTGACAAATATTTTACTATTTCTGTTAGATTCGGAGTTATTCATTGACAGAAGATTAAAACTCAGCATCAACTTGAGAGGAAGCTTAAGAAATTTGGATTTGGCGGCTTCTTCAAAGAATTTATTTGGGAAAATCGGAAACGCTGACCCTTCGGGAGAAAAAAATCAAAGCTCTTGGATATACTACATCCGTTTTACCGTCTCTTCACTAATTTGATTACACTACCTCTCGACAGCAATCGAAATCGATTAGAGTTCCACTGGGAAATGATGAAAAAAGAATTTTCGAGGGATTAAAGTAGGGGACGTCTGTACATCACCTTAGTCCTAACGGTAAACCTAATCCGGTCGGTCGAGAGCTCCTCGGTCAGCTGGAATCAGTCTCCAAGTGTTCTAGCCCTAGTAACACGGTCCCTTTAACATAATATCCAGCAGAAAAAAAGAGAAATTGGAGTGGAATGCGCTGGTGGGATGATACAAGATATCTCACCTGAGATAAAGCAACGGTGATTTGTGGTTTAAGGTGTTGAATGCTGTTTCAGATTGAATTCTCCATTTGCGAGCTAAGGATGTCGCCGAAGCCGGAAGCTATTGTTGTGAGAAATGCGCGAAAAAGCCTTGGAGATGGATCAACTATTTTTGATGGGCTCAATATGACTGTACGGAGGGGCACAATGTAAGTGTACATCAGAATAAACGTGAAATCAAAATATCTGAGGCCCTTAAAGTTGCCCTATCCCTTCCCTGACGCATTTGTTGGACAATTCTACTGAAGTTCTGGTGAATTGTCTATTAAAATGTTCAATAGAATATATTTTACGAGGAAGTTAAGAACATGAAAATACCCAAAAGTGTAACAGAGAATTAAATCAATGACAACAATCGGAAATTGTTGGAGAAAACGATCAAATTTATTCAACTTATTCATTTGTGAATAATTACATTGTAAAAACGAGAAAAAGATGTTCATGATTGAATCGTTGAGGTATTATAGCATTAGAGCAGTTTGGAAATTCTTTTAGCCAGTAATAAGTAGTTTGCAAAACCACTCATGTCATTATTAAATATGGATCACTCAATCAGTCAAGCAGGATAAAAAAATCGAACTAGCTATTGCGCAAATCATGCATTCACAAATAATTTTCCAATTGGCGTTGATCGTTGGGAGTATACAAAATAATGGAATTAAAAGTAATTTCACTTAATTCGTTTCAACATTTGTTTGATCGAATAAAATGATAACTAATATTTCCCAACCCAATTGAATGTTTAATAAAGATTTTGTTTACAATCAATAAGTCCTTCAAGAGTGAATAAGTTATTCATTCCCCTTGTTTGATGTACTGCATGGTAACGTTGGAAGACCACAGATTACGACTGGAGTCCGAGTCATTGCGAAAACGTCTTGCGATATAAATCGAACGGTGACAGATGGAATTGATCGAGTATTGTAAAATATGTCTACCTGAATTGATTTTGAAAATAGTTGCCAACTGACCAGCTTAGTTAATAGTTTTGACGAAATCATAAATTTTCGCCGGCCTAATAACATTGAAAAAGCCACTTGAAACAGAATAGACATTCTTTTTACAATTGTCTTATCTAAAAATCTAAAAACTTGGATTACAATTTCCACTCCTTCAATACCCAATATCTGATTAGCCTCCAAATTTCCCCAAGAAGCCAACGAAAAAGGCTATTTCATTCCTTCAACCACAAACCAAATTCAAAACAGAACGAAAAGGGGACAGCCCAGTTTCAATCCTCATTTGCATCCATGAAAAATTAATAAAACCTCCCCTCAAAACCCCAGTAATACCTTAATCAATAGCAACGATTGATTAAGTTATTAACTGTCAACCGGCCAGAAATAGTTAGATGTCGTGTAGTCTGTAAATAACCCCAAAGACAGGCAGCCAATTTCGAGATTTCCTCAGACTTTTTCGTAGTTGCCTTAATGAGGTGAATTGGCTTGAATTGCATTCCAGATACGGACTATTAGGAGCAAGCGGTTGTGGCAAGACAACCCTCCTCTCCTGCATCGTGGGAATTCGAAAATTGGACAGCGGTGAGATATGGGTGTTGGGTGGTCACCCAGGAAGTAAATCCTCATCAATACCAGGTCCCCAAGTGGGCTACATGCCCCAAGAGATATCCCTCGTCCAAGAGTTCACAGCTATAGGCGCTCTCTACTACTTCGGCCGAATAAACGGTCTCGAGGACGACGCAATAGAGTCCCGCTACTCATTCCTCGCTGATCTACTTCAACTTCCCCCAAAGAACCGTTTGGTTAAACACATGAGCGGTGGTCAACAGCGTAGAATATCATTTGCTTGTGCACTGTTGCATGATCCAGACCTCCTGATTCTGGACGAGCCAACGGTGGGTCTCGATCCGCTTTTGCGCGAGAACATCTGGAATTTTCTCGTCAACTTAGCAAGGTCAGGTGGCACAACGATCATCATCACGACTCACTACATAGAGGAAGCTAAAGAAGCTGACAAAATCGGTCTGCTGAGGTGTGGCAAGCTCCTCGCCGAGGCATCACCTGGTAAACTTCTCGCCAGATGCAACTGCGAGTCCCTGGAGGAGGCCTTCCTACTTCTGAGTCAAAAACAAAATGACGCCCAGGTATCGCGGCAGAACAGCCTGGTCGACACTGAGCTCCAGGAGCTTCGAAACGACAGACACCTGGACCAGAATCAAAATCTATCCAGCAGAGACTTCCTTGACAAGATGCCGACTCCAACCCGAACATCCTACAAATCCAGAAGAATGAGACATCGAAGATTTCAGGCGCTGATGATCAAGAACTGCTTTCAATTCCTGCGTCATCCTGGGGTGCTTCTCTTCGCCTTCATCTTTCCACTGATCGAGGTCAACGTGTTTTTCAGTGCAATTGGCCAGGATCCCAGGGACCTTCTCGTGGCGGTGGTCAACGACGAGGCAGGCGACTGCGCGGGGGGAAAGTATTTGGGAACCGTCATCTACGACAAGGAGGAAGATGTCTGTGATTATGTAGACATCAGCTGTCGCTTTCTGAAGAGTTTTCAATCCGCGATTGGGAGGAGCAAGTTGTACGACAATCAGAAGGATGCAAGGGATGCTGTGAGGTTCGGGCATGCAGTTGGTTTTTTGCACTTCGAGAAGAACTTCTCGAAGAATTTGCAGGCGAGGAGGGATCGTTTGGAACTTGACTCGAGTTCTAGTGGGCGGATAGAGGTTTCTTTGGACATGGGAGATCGACAGGTAGGATTGTTCATGGAGAAGACGTTGTTCCAGCGATTTTTCGATGTTTACGGGGAGATTGTGAAAGAGTGCAGCATTCCGAAACGCTTCGCTGAAGTTCCATTGAGATTCGAAGATCCTGTCTTTGGGACAATGGATCAGAAGTTCTCGGAGTTCATGGCACCTCCGTTCCTGTTGACTCTCATATTCTTCCTGGGCACTGCTGTGTCATCCTCGGTCATCATATCGGATCGTCACGAGGGCATTTGGAATAGAAGTTTGGTTCAGGGTGTCACCACCGCCGAGATACTGACCGCTCACTTGATCACTCAGTTTATGATTATTATTATTCAGGTGTCTGTGACAATGGTCATCAGCTTCGTTCAGTACAACCTCAAGTGTAGTGGCTCAGTGGTTATCGTTACTGCCATGATACTCTTTATGGGTGTCTGCGGTATGTGCTATGGCTTTCTCATATCTGTGCTGTGCACGTCACATACAGTGGCTAATTATTTGACCACTGGGAGTTTTTTTCCCGTAATTTTATTGTGCGGCTGTGTCTGGCCTATACAGGGAATTCCTGGTTCCCTGCGCTGGATCAGTCTATTGTTACCAACTACAGTACCTGGAATTGCACTGAGGAATGTCGTAGATAAGGGCTACAGACTCGATGACATTCAAGTCTACCAGGGATTTCTCGTCATCTTTGGGTGGATTGCGCTCCTAGTTTTACTGTGCTTCCTCCGTATCAGGGCCAAAAGCTCCTGAGTGGAATGAAGTACAGGAGAACTGGGACTCGCGTCCACGGCGGTCATCTTCAAGAATCAAATGGAATTATCAGGAGGGGATTTGAAACGGGCGTTTTTCGTTCGGGATGAATGCAAAATGGGGTACAAGTTTGATGACACATTGAAATCAATCAGGGATTTCTCGTTATCTTTGGATGTACAAGTGTCCTAGTTCTATTATGCTTCCTTGGCCTCAAGGCCAAAACCTTCTGAGTGTTTCTGAAAACTAGACGAAAATTGTAGGAAACACAATTACTTGAATCATGGATTTTATAATTGATTTTACTGAATTTAGATTTTTCGTTGAATGAAAATGGTAGAATATTAATTCATCTAGTCAAGCCCCCCCAAAAAGGGAATTTGCCTCATAATTGATACTTTTGTATGATAGCATGAAATGATTTTTACTAATTGTTGGTTTAAATTAAATGTTATTTTTTATTTGTGAAGTAATTATACGGTGTAAATAAATTATTTATCTCATAAACATCTTTCAATTTTACTCTTTAAATATCTCTTCATAATTTATTTATACATTTTGTTTTATATTACATATTTATGATTTTTTTGCTACTTAGACTCACATGAAAACTATGAACGTTGACAGAGGCTTTGTACGAACTTCATAAGTACCTTTAGTTGCTATTTTCAAGCAATTTCGTTCATGGAGAACGAAGTTTCAGAAAAAGTATGATGAAAAGTTTTGAATTTTGAGAAGACAAATCCCTTATTTTCTTCTCTTCGCATCTTTCTTGTGTTTTTTTACGTTTTCTTATACAATGTTTATCCGACGTTTTTCCTCCATACACTTTAACACTGTAAAAGACTTCAGTCGCGAGTTCAATAAGAGAATAATGTTCTTTCTTCCTAACAACATTGTACGAATCTCATGCTCGTCTAAGTTCCACAGCTGAGATTAGTGATTCAATCACCATAAAATCATGGAATTATTTACAACATTAATAAAAATTCTATCTCCACATCAACTTCATTAAAAAATATTGGATTAGCAGGGGACGAGAGGCGTATCGAGTAATCACTTATTCCATTTTATTCCATCAATTGTAAAAATGTCACTCGATCTCATGCACCTCAACAAACCCCGCAATCGTCTCTCCTAAATCTCTCCCTCTCTCGCTCTCTCAAAATACACAATAACATTCTCTCCGATAATCGAGCAAAGCGAGAAAAAGAAACAAAAATGAGCTGAAAATAAATTGAAAATTAGTATTAGTCGGGAGAAGAAAAGAACGTCCCAGTAAAATGAGCTTTCAGTCTTGTTCGAGCGGATGCAGCAAAACACATACAATTATTCGAGACGTATCATCATGTCAGACCAAAAGAAATAAAGACACGAGGGAAATGAGAGTAGCATCAACAATTGGCCTAGAGCCGCTCTACATCAACTAGCAATACTACCTTCAATAATATTACTCATTGGCGACTGCAGTTCTTTACGTTATCCATTAATTTTCAAAAGTAATAGGTACGCAGGTAAGAAATATATTGTCGATGAATTTCTTTCATTTACGAAGACCATTAACGTTATTATTTTCTGTATCACTGACGCTGTTAACTGCGCTAATAATATTACTATCGGCTGTTGAATATTTAGTACGTTTAGCAGCGAGGAGACAGGAGCCGCATCTTAGTGGCATGGGATGAACAGCAACGAGACAGTCAACTATCTGTCTTACAGTAGGCATGCAGGTTTTGCTGTACCCTGAAAACACACATATCACATGCTAACATCAGAACTAAAATTTGGGAAAATTTGGTGGACAACTCCAATTGAACGGCTTGACTTGGTCAATTGTTCAACAGCAATCCTGGCAACGGCTTCTTCCCTAATTAGTATTATTTGGAAAATTTATATTTCAAAGTAGATTAAATCAATTCCATAATTGAGCAAAGAGTGAGTAATGGGAATTTAGAGTTGAAATTTTTTTTATTGAGACTCTGTTGGAAATTATTGCGGAAAATTTTTCCATTAAAAATTCAGTAAAAAATAGAGAGAGGAAAGAAGCAGAAGATTGACGGCTCATATCAGTGATTATAATCTAAAAAATTGTTTTATTTTTATTGGAAATTCGAGAAATTTAAAACTTTTTTTGTGTTGGGAATTGTGTTCCCTCAAATTTCAGTGAAAAAATTTGTAATGGCAATACTTAGTTTTAAAAAGACACGAAATATTGACATAATTTCGATTAAAAATGGAGATTAATATTGAAAATTTATTTTTGAATAACTGTTGAAAATTATTGATTGAGATTTTTCCTGAAAATAAGGAAAAATGCAGGAAAATTTGACAGAAACATGAAATATTTGTGTAAGCACTCAAATATCAGTCAAAAATTTCCAACAGTTGCTACGTATCTCAAGAAGAGGAAAAAATATTGACATCAATTGACAAAAAAATTGCAAAAATACCTACAGAACCTCTATCGCCTATTCGATGTTAAGCGGTTGCTTATAGATAGCGCATACGTCATGCCTTAACTATAAAAAGCAACAAATAAAGAACAGCCTATTGCAATCATAACACCAATATTATATCCAACATTATAATCCTTGAAATATCAACCTGGAAGCTCCTAGACTTATTAAAATATCCGTGCACTTGATGCACTTGAAGACGTCAAGTAAAGATTGTCGATAATTCGTAGACTCCACACCCAATTGCTAGAATTTTTAATTTTGTTGGTTGCAATTTCTGGCACACTTCTTGGAATTTCTTACCACGTGGGTCCACGGAAATTTCAAGGAATTTCTCAATTAAAAATTTACAATTTCATAAGAAAGACAATGGAAATTACATTTTAGTCCCATTAGTCCATAAAAATTGATTAAAATTATGAAAAGGGGGGGAAATGTAATCTTCAATTCCCAATTGATATTTTGCTGAAAAAATTTGAATTCCATTGAATTTTCAGTGTAATGTGAAGTTTTACGATTTTAAAATAATTCGTTTTTAATCCATTAGAGAAATGTAGCGCTTTCTGAAAGAATGTTAAATTTGAACTAAAACTCTATAAGATGTTTTTTTTTTTATTTTATTGCAGTGGAAATTATGCAAATTTAACCTTCTATTTTTAAATAAAACTGTAGTAGAACTTTAAAAGAATTGTCACAGAATTGGAGATTAAATTGAAATTCACTAGAATATTTTGAAAAAGCGCTAACTTTTTCTCTCAAATTTGCCGGCCCTCTCTTGAAAATTCCTGCGAAATGTACCAAAAAAAAAAATCTTGCTTGGTTCGAGTAAATTGCCCCCTCAAACCAAGAATTTTCCCACTCAATCCAAGTCGTCGAAATCCACTCAAAATAAGTAGATTCTCAATTCTTGAACAATATCTCCATTTTCCTTGCTATTCCTAAACTTTCAAGTGCACCTCAGTCCCCGTAACACGCAAAACCGCGGATGAGCCTCATACGAAAATGACTAGAGCATTTCCGTATAAATCCTTAGCTACAAAGCAGTCTCCTTATCGCTGATAATCTTAATCCCATGTTTCCCAAGGATGAATTTCACTGTATCAGAAGGTACACGCTCCCCCATCCCTCCCTCTCGATTGAGTTTGCCCGCCTCCTCTTCTCCCTCGACAGTCTCATGAATCCTCCCGACATCATCCGCCGACTTCCTCAGAAGACTGACGCTCCTGGATGGTCTCGGTGCCCTGATATTATCCGCCGATCCAATTATTCTGCCACTGTGCCTCACCACCAGTGCCTTATCCTCCTTGGCCGGTGCCTTTGGCTGATTGAGCCTCGAGGTGGGAAGATTATCCACGGACTTGTACCTCCGCCGCGCTTCAGTCCTCGATTCAGTGCCCCTATTGATCATGGAAGACCCGCGATTAATCCTGCATGCGCTGTCACCAGCCGCGCTCTCGCCCTGCAACTCCTCGATAACAGGTTTCCTCTTAATCTCCTCAGCCTCGACATCAAGTCCGCAGTTTTCAATTTCAAACTCTATATCATTGAGCGTGGAATCATCGCCTGAGAACTCTTCAACGGAAGTTGAGGGCACCCGTTCTCTCTTCTCCAGGGAGTCCAGCTTCTCCCCGTCCTCATCCTCCTCATGGATATCCTGGCAGTCTGCATCGTCAGTGATATCAAAGATCCGCCCGTCCAGAGGAATTCTGCCAGACCTCAATTTTCTCCGGGAGAGGCTGAGAGGAAGATGGCTCGAACTTGAGAGCAGTCGAAAGTCCAAAGACTCATCTGTCTCCGGTCTCGATGACGCCACCACATCCTCCTCCATAGCAATATCCCCACAAATCTCGCAGAGTTCGCACTGCGGCATACCCAGAGGTGCCTCAGTCTCGCGAAGATCACAGGAACTGCAGATGTCACACTCGGTCAAGTCCAGTCCATTCGGAGAGCTATCGGTCGATCGTAGAGGATAGATATTTCTAACGGACTGCTCTCGGCTGAAGCAAACCGAGCAGAACTCCTCAGGTTCCTCCTCATTGGCCGTCATGAAGGCTGCACTCTCCTCCTGCGAGCCTGTCTCATCAAGATCCTCGTCTCTAAAGGGAAATTGCTTCAGTGAATGGTCGGATTTCAGCAGTTCAAAGCTCTTGGACTTGGACTTGGATGTCTCCAGTTCCAGCGACGATTTTTTCTGGCTTATCGAGTCGAGGCTTCCCTGGAAGTTGGATCTTCGTTCGATCTTCGTCTCGATCTCGTCCGACTCCATCATAGGGACAACCTGCTCGGAGTTTTTCACCCTATTCGGACTCTTTCGAGAATTGACAACGGATTTCAAGTACTTTCCGTCGATCTGACTGACCGAGTGGGGGTCTCTAGTCTCTGGGGGGGCGTCCGGAATAGACGGAGTTTTCTCCGGGGTCACCTCGGGGACTGAAACAATCTTTTCGTCGTCCTCGGAGAATTCTCCCATTGGCCTTCCCTCGCTGATATTCGGAGAGTTGAACAGAATCGTCTCTTCGATTATCGTATTACTCTCGTTTCTAGATTCCTCCGACTTTGGCTCCGAGGGAATTGGATCGTCTATCGAATCGAAGGAGACACTTGCATCTATCTGATAACACGTCTCGCGATTATCTGATGGCGATTTATCAGTCTCGGGTATTTTATCGCTAATATTATTGACATTTACAGTGGAGTTGGGGGTTAAATCAATTTCATCGTGGCTTTGTACATTTGTGCTGGTATCATTGTCATTTAGTGAACCTACCTCGTAAAAAATATGTGTCTCACCAGTCTCAGTGGTAATAATCTGTTTGGCTTGGCCTGGATATGTCGATTTACCGCTGATCGCGCAATTTTTATTACCATTATCATGGATACTGGACGATTTGTCGAATAGCCGTTCGTTTGAGGGATAATAGGGGGAATTGTGGATGTTCTTCTTTATCACTGTTTCACCAATGTCTATTGTGATTATTTCCACTGGACTTGGAGTTGTCATTGTCACGTCACTCGGTGATGGGGTCAATAGTACGCTCTCGTACTTGTTATCAATGTGCAAGTAGTTATTCGTGTTAGTTGGAGATTTGTCGAACTTACTTTTCAGGGGAATTGAGATTCCAGGTTTCATTAAATTCCAGGTTCAATGAGTTTTTCAATTTTTGGCAGCGTGAAAAATAAAGTTTAGGATGGGTTTTAATTATTTATTCAGTTGTCGGGAAAATAGTTGGGGATTTCATTGTACAGAATTGTAATTGTTGGAGAGGAGAGGAAGAGGGCTTTTTGGGTGAGAATTTGGTTTTAGATTCGTTATTAGATACTCTACATATTTTTTTGATAGTAAGTTTTGATTAATGTTGGGAAAATTTTTTGAAAAACATCATTATTCCGTAAAATTATAAATTTCTTTGGGAACAAAAAGGAAGTTTAAAATGTTTCAACAGCCTGAATGAGTTCCATAGATTTGTAATTGACGGATCAATGAATTTCTGTGCCATTCAATTCTATTTTTTTTTTTAATTTACACCTAATCTTTATTTTTTTTCTAGCAAAAAATGTCCCAAAGAAACAGGTGGAGTGAGAAGTTATTATGGCTATTTTGTTTCTGGAAATAGTTTTTCAGTTCATACTGAGATTGAACAATTCTAGACCCATTTTTAAAAAATAATTTTCATTTAATTTGCATAGGCGAATTGAAAAATATAATTACTCCCTAAAAATATAATCAATCCTTTTTACTAAAAGACTCCAAATTCATTCAACTAACCGAACGAAATCAATCGATTTCCAATTGACAATTCAATTAATTACAGACTTTTCTGCATTTTTATCTTATTCAATTAAGTCTCATTCGTTTTTATTTGCACCTCATCTTGATCTTCTTCGCATGTCCCGGAGAAGAGATGGGATAAGGATAAGTGTGTCGTTTTGGATCATTTTATTGGAGAAAATAGATTTTTAGACTCACGTTGTTGAGGTATTTTTAGCGTCGTAAATTCCGTGTTGATAGATGTAATCGATCACTGAGTCCTGCGTGAGGTACCTAATGCTCTCGCCACGTTTGAGGGCACGTCTTATTCGGGAGGAGCTCACCTCGTTGGGAATCCACTCAGTTACGATATAGATATTGTGCTTGAATGGAAAGATCGAACATCAAAAATTTATTGAGTGGGATTTTTTCAGCAAAAATCTGAGCTTTTGGCTAGAAAATTTTATTAAATTCCTTTTCACACTCTATAAGAATTTTATTTGTTCAAATGATTTTGTCTTTTTTATCCTAACTTCTTCGATTTTAGCATGAGAGTGAAATCAAAATTTATAGTAAATTTCCCTCATCTTCCCTTCAAAACGCACAAATATGCATACTAAAAAATTGGATTCCAAGTGTTTTTTTTTTAATTTCAATGGAATGTGAAGAGAAGTCATATATAATTAGAAAAGTAATTCAATAGACATTATTCAGCATTATGTTCTAGAGAGTTATTAGACATTACCATATTCTTGGAGAGGACGTCTGAGTCGTAGATGAATTTGTTGGGACTTGAGCCTTCTCGTGTGATGACTACCAAACCATGTTGCCCCAAAATTGCATCAATCTAGAGGTGAGAATGACAGAGCAAAAGATATATATTCAAAGAGTGAATTCTAGTTTCATTTTTCAATTTTTTCATTATAATTTGTGGAAATTAAGATAACATACTTTTCAGTGGGAGAGAATTTTCAAAATTAATGTTTTACCATCTCTACGTCTTTTTTTATCTCCTCCAAAGCTCGAAACATTCAATGACAATCGTAATGAATAACAAATAAAACAGAAAATACGAATGAAAATATTTAACGGTTTTTTTTTTACGAATTTATCATTGAATATTACTTACTAAAATTAGATTGCGAGTCTAATTGAGTCTGCTGTTTGAATTCCATATTTCACATGATTAAACAAAGTTAATTGAAGTTAATTGTAACAAGTGAAAATCCATTCTAACGGAATTTATTTAGATGAAACAAGTGAATTTTTTAATTTGGTTTTTCAAATTGATTTACGTGAAACTTAAGCTTCTGTGACTTCTTCGAGTTCTATTTTGTCGTGCAAATGAAAAAATTCAGCCATTTTTCCCCCACTGGATTATTTTCAATCAATTAATAAAATTAGATTGCATACTCACATCTTCTTCCGCCCACAATCCGGGCTTTCCAAAGCTCTCCAACAAATCAGCTCCGCAAAGCAATTTAATTTGAATAGGACTTCTGTCACTCCCATTCCTCACATTCTCGGGAATCCACTCTAAATCCTCAGCGTTAACTTGACTTTTAATATCCGGTGAGTCCAGTAGAATGGCATTCAGTAAATTCTGATGATACTGCAACGAGTGTCGCGTCTTCGTCCAACTATTCTGCCTAATTTCCCATGTACTGAGTTTGACCCATTCGTTGCTCTGAAGTGCCAATTTGACCATTGCACATCTGTTCTCGGAAGGCGCTAATTCCTGTTTTCCGTAATTATCGTGTACCAGAGATATCACACCACCGACCACCTCGTGGGTGCCCATGCGATGCAGGTGATCCCTTGCTATCTCTACATTGTAAATATTGACGGTGATTATCAAAATGGAAACTTCGTCAAACAAAAAAAAATTCCAGCTATCTCTAATCATCAAGACAATATCACGAATGAGAGAATGATTAAAACAAGTTTCATTCTTCGGCCAGGCTACACTAAACATTCAGATATTATTATAATTTTTCAATTTAGTGGGACAATTGAGAAAATGTCCACTGAACTAGAATTTAAAAAATTAGTCATATCCAATAAGAATTATTCACAGCAATGATCGACATCAATAGTTTTTCCAATAATATTTAGGAAGTTATGATCATTTCTTTATTAATCAGATATCATAGATTAGTGAAAAATATTTATAATTGTTGATAATAAACTTTTTCATTTAGGTTAAATTAATTAGAATTCCATTCACAAGTATGATTATTTTCCATAATTACATGCATGTAGCAATGGAATTATCTCGAAAATATAATTAATTTTGTCGATAAAAAAATTCTACTGCAGACCGTTGCCACGGAATGCCTTCAGTCAATTCCTAAATTCTAATTTAATTAATTACAAATAGCGAGTTTCTATGTAATAAAATTTGTTTCCAACTCGAAACTCATTTAATGAATCTCACAAGACTGAATCGATAAATTATTTAGAACCAATTTTCGCTTAATTACAGTAATCCGGAGCTCAGCTCGCTAGTTATTCCATTACTAACGAATTAAAACCTAATCATTTCACGAAGATATCAGGAATAATAACGGCTTCAATCGATCCTTAAAAAAACAATTCAATCAGCAACATTAAAATTTCTTCCATTTGCACCTCAACTTCATCTTCCTCTCAAACGAAAGCTATCCCACGGAAAAACCTCATAAAAGTTGATGAGATGTTACCAAAAACTTTGACAAGACAATTCTCGAATCGTCCCAACTATCTCTAGAATGTCTCCAAATAAAAATTTCCATTAATTCTAACAACAAATTCACAGAAAGAGAGGACACTCCTGACCCCTTTCTCGACGCAAGAAAATCAAAAATTTACTCGAAGAGAATTCAATTTATTCTCAAAAAAAACAAGACTTTCGAATATTCTCGATAATGAGATATTGAATGCAGTGACGTGTAACAACGGTATTTTTACGATTGCCTTAGCCTATCCCCCAACCGGTGACTCACTAAATAATGAAACAACTATCGATTAACAAAAGCATGCAACCATTGATGTATTTACCAAACATTCGCAGATGAAGGTGGGTCGGTGGATTGTAACTTCCACATGACATAAGTATAACCCTCGTTGGCGCCATATTCCACTGACTCTAGTGTACAATTACGATAAACTGAGTAACTGTTACAGCATTATCAGAATGCTTTTGCGATTTTTATTCGCAATGTTCATTCAAGGTTAGAACTCACTGCTCCGGTTTAAAGATCGTGAGACACTGACGTGACCATGCGTACCTACGATAATTTTGACACATCTGCCATCTTTGTTTGTTGAGGACTGAACGAGTCAAGTATTTCACCATTATTCGATGATTTTTATCCATCCGAGTTCGCTGGATTCCGAGAGAGAGCTGAGACTGACGGACCAATCAGATGACCTGTTCGCAGCTGTTTTTCTATTTTTGGAGCTAATTTTTTAATTGGTGACAGCTGAGAGGCACTGAAGACCTCTACATTATCGATATGATTGGAATGCAAGAGTGAGTGGGACCAATGGACACTTCAGTTATTTTGTTTAATTGGTATTCCTCGGAATTAAATAGATCAATCATTGCAAAGAGAAATGAGTATTCCAAGGAAAATAATTATTCTATTTTATCAATAATTGAATGAGGTTTCAATATTTAAAAAAAGTTTCACACTGATTAAAACCTCCCTAGGCTCTTGCCATTTTAGAGTACAAGGGCAAACTAAAGACTAAATAAAAAAATTAAAAAGTTTGTGGAAAGCACATTCTGCATTCCGGAGAGCACAATAAGTGTTCAATGTATGTTTTTTTTTTGTTTCCATCCGTAGGGAAATTTATTAACTAACGAATGCCTACTAATAGACACTATTCATGCAAATTTTATGAAAGAAATTTGGCACTTCTGAAAATTGTATTTGCAATATACAACAGATTACGTGCGAACAATTTCTGGTGATAAAGAAGAAAAGAAAGGGAAAAGAGATATTGTTTCGCCTTTACAAGGTGGAAGTACAAATTAGGAATGACGAAAAATATTAGAAATATAGTAAAACTCAAATGAATTGCATTCAACTATAATTTTGATTTTCCTCATTCATATCAACGCACAAAACTAGAGGGCATCCGCAAAACTTATACTGTAAAAGTGCAATGATGTTGAGAAAATTGAAAAATCGATATTGTTTAATGTTTATCGTAATACACAAAAATTTATTTTCTGCAGTCTCAGGGGATGGGGGAAGAAAATAAAGAAAATAGAGAGATTATTTCTCTTTCATAAAGTAAAATTGCAAATGTCGAATAGTTACAAGAAATATTTACAATATAATAAAACTTCTCCAGCTCGTCTCATATCAATTTGTTGAAATTAATTGTATTTCATTCACATATCAGTTTTAATCATCTTTTCATATTTCTTCAACTAATCAATCAATCAATACTAACCGTAACGATCTTTCGTTCCTTCTCATTTAATGGATGATATTAATAATATTTTATACGACCACTTAATTACGTAACGTCCAATTTCACTGGTGCATTACTGCGCTTCCACCAGTCGTCGGAGTTATTTGGAGATTAAAGTCAGGGGATAAATAGTTTGATTGACAATGCACACTCGTATTCACTTTGTTTTATTACTCATCAATGTTGCCATTTGACAATTGTTCATAAATCGGTGGAAACGCAGTAATTGACGATTCAATAATGATGGATCGTTAATCGTGTTTGTTTGTTGGTTTTATTAATTTGTTATTTATTTGTATCACCCTCCCTCGAACATCATTATTCACTTCATTTTTCTATTAAAAACATGAGAGACAATTCACTTCTCTCCTCTATGCGCTTACTTAGGCGTATTACAATATTATTAACATGCACACGTTTCAATTGCACGTTTACTTTAATTTGTTTTCATCTCTCCCATGCATATCCCACACAAAACTGTCAATGACCGTTCGAATACTCTATAACATCATAATTTTTTGTAATTCATTTCCAAAGTGTCTCCCTCTTGTCAAATTTTTCATTTGTCATTGTTAATATTAAAACGTACGGATACTCCTGGACACTCTGTCAAACTGGATATAACATTTTTCTTTACTTCTTTTTATTTATTCATTTATTTAGTATTAATGTTATTTTATTTTTTTGTTCACTCCAGTTTTATCTTTAATATCCACTAAACATTGTCTACCATTGATTAAATGCTCCTTTAGGGCCGGCTCTGCACGGAGAGAAAAACGAACGAAATCTCAAATAAGTCTTGTTTGGACAACAAAATCCTACTTCGGAATTTCCAAATATCAATTTGTAGCTTGTAATCATTAAATTCACCCAACCGAAAACTATACTGGCTCTCATTATTATATCGGGAGCATTACCATTATTTTATTGGGAATATTAGTTGCGCAATTCAAATTCAAATTCAAAACCAGTTCAAAACCTGCCATTTAATTTGACAACAAAACAATAATAATGAGAATAATTATTTTTGAACCAACCAATCTCTTTCTTTGCAAGCAAAATTTTTACCCTCAGTCGAGTCTTCAAATGGTCAGCCGTACATTTTATTTTTCATGTGATTAGCAATTTTCATTGTTTTTTTTACATTCAAACAAGACCTGTTTGAGGAAACATTCCCTCGTCTCTCAATGTGGATATAAAAAATGACCTTCCGGCTCTTAGTCTCGTCGACGGATAAAATTTATAAATTTTCTCGGCTGTTTCTGAGGATTTATCTCGGGGCATGAGGCTTCTATTGCGGGGATCTCTCGAGTGATGTTTCAGGGTCTTATTGATTGAATTTGTGTGCTTGATAGGTGACGACGTCTGGCTTGACAGCAACGGAGAAAAGGACCGCACTTTTACTCTGAAGATGTTTCCGCCGTTAGTCATTACTCTCGAATCATTGTGAGGGTTTTCGACAATAGTTTCGACAAAAAATCCCCCATTTTTTTCTCCACCTCCACGGAACCTTTTCCGTGTGTCCACAGATTCCCAAATATCCTTACAATTATTGTGTTTATTTTACTTTAATTTTAGTATTTTTTTTTGTTTTATATATGTTTTTCGTTCTCATTTAATTTTCCGTTTGTAGCACGCATTTCTAAACAATTAAAGCAGAAAGTGGTTCTTCAAGTTGTTCTTTTTTCTGATCAACCTCGAAGGATGAAGACTTATTTTAATTCCTTTGATTCGAGAGAAGAAAAATTATTGAGAGGTACAAATTATCCGATCGGTGAACATTCAGTCAGGAATACAAATGTAGCAAGTCTTTCATCAATTTTTGTGGAATTTTATTTCTCTTCTTTGATAAATAATTTAAAGATTTTCGTCAATGAGTATCTGACATTCACCGAACAGACATACGCATACAGATTCGTCTCCTTGCTTTTAGCAAAGATTTACGTTCAACAAACTTCATTTAATATATATATATTGTTTTTCATTTTAGTGTTTTTGTTCTCTTCTAGATCGTTCATTCTTTATTAATCATTATCTTATTACAAGTACGGTAGTAGTAGTATGTTTTTTCTTTTTTCTTTATTTGTATGTATATACCACTGTTTTTTTTTGTAAGGTTGAAGCATTTCTTTTCACTTATTTTATCTTTTATATATTTTTTTTATATTTTTTGTTATTTCTTTTTTAATGTGGTTCTGATAATCTAATAGACATCTAAAAATAACACCCATTTTTATAATTAATTCATATTTGTTATTATTTTTTTTATTCATTTTCGAAATCATTTTTGTATTCTCCACATCTTCACTCTCGTAATAGCAGTTGTCTGTACGTCCCTTTGAGACAAATTGAATGATTCATTAAATCGAAAGGGGTATGATTCTTAAAAATTAGACCGGACAGCGTTGGACGCGATGGGATGATTCTAATATCTCTTCACTTTTTTTATCTTCGATGGTTCATGATAAAGAACTTATGATTACCCCGAACGGTGGATCAACATCTCAAGTAACTTTCTCACTCCAGTATCTGCAGTAGTCATTATTCATTGTAAAACGCATTTGCACTACATCAATTCGTATTGCTGCTGCATAAACCGTACATTTAATGCCATATTTTCATTCTCCCACGGTAATTATAACTTATACTATCTCTCTCTCTTCCTCTCTCTTTCATTGCGGTTCAGACACACGTCATTCACTCAAAATGAAAACAAGGAGGAACAAGTACTATTGTTAAATCATTACATTAAAAAAAAAATTATACTTCGGACATACAAAAAAGAAAAGAAGAAAAAAAATCCAGTCATGTCTCCAAATAAATTACTTTTGTTTCTATGTTGTCGATCGAAAAGAGGACAGTCACTTCACGCATGATTCCCTTATCCCTCACGAATTTATCAAGTGTTTCCTAATCCGATTGTTTCTTAAGAGATCACTCGTTTCATTTTTGTTTCTTATCAGTCTCGAGCATTACCTTAATTTATTCAATCCTTATCAGTATCAACATTTTCATAATTTCACGTATGAAAAAAGTTCGCTGAAAAATATTGTAAATTTTGAAAAAAAAAAAAAAATCAACTGGGTTTCTATTGAACTTTCCACAGATTTTTAATCGATTTTATTTTTAAGAATCTGCAGAATTCGAATGATTTACTCCTCGATAGAAATGTTGAATGAAAAATATTCCATAGAAAAATGAATAGAATTCGATATTGCGAAAAAACTTGGAAATTTCATCACCAGAAATTTGTATAGAAAATGTCTCGACAGAAAAAAAAGTTTAAAGAAATATGAAATTCTATTATTTTTCTACAAAATAGCTCCAAATTGCAGAATTCTTCAATAGAATCCGTCAAAAATCCATATAATTTTCTATGGAATCCCCTACATCGTTCAATGAATTTTTTTCGTACATGTTTCTCCCTCTTTAATTTCTTGTCCTTGAAATTTTCATTTCCCCATTATTATTACCACAATCATGCAAATTAATCAACAAACACTCGCTCACAATCTCAATGTTAATTTCACGCGTACTCGTATTACGTTAACGTTACTATAGGAGCACCGTAGGCTAATGCCTCACGCATACTTGTTACTTTTCCATTTTTTTTTTGTTTTAAACTCACGGGTTGCACATGATACAGGGACTTAAAGAATTTGTACTCTTTCATTTATAATATTATCATTTTTCTTCATTTAATACTTAATAATATGATAATTTTTTTTCCTTTTTTATTTTTGTTAGAATGCCGCAACACCACGTGCTCGCAGGTTTCTCATATTTTTGTGATTTTTCTTCAGTAATATTTTGTGACGCGTTGTACACGCGTCCCTGTGTCATATTTGCCCGTTTGCAGCTTGCGCTTTTTATGGATTTTTTTGTTTTACTTTTTCATCTTCCATTCTCTTTTTCACGTACCGAAGTTCGTTTCAACGTTCATGAGAGCACTTGAATGTTCATTTTCTCGTTTGTTAATTTGTATTTTTTTCTCATGCCCATGCACTGAAAAAAAAATTAACAAGTTCCCAAACAAGTCTCGTTGGGATGAAAAAAAAAATGGCAGGCTAAAAATTATCAAAAGAAAGAATTGCTACTCGACAGAAATCTCTCATAAAAGGAAGTTCATCAACAAATATTTTGTCCCTGAGTTACAAGATTGCTATCATATGATTATTATCATCTTATTCGAGATAGGGAACTTGTAGCGGCTCATTGACAAGAGCATTAGTCAGCATTAAGCCGACAATCTGGAGGTTGTGAGTTCAAAACCTAAAGTTAGATTATATAATTTATTCGGTGTCAACTCTGACAACAAATTTTATTTTATTCAAGAATTCATTTTTTTTCTGTCATTGTTACACAACAGAAACGAATAAGTGATCATTTTTCAGGGACAATAGATGATTTCTTGTTTACTCCAGCAATCATTGTGTTAAAAAAGAGAAAAACTTCAAATAATCAGCAACATATTTCATTGTCTTTAAATTTCAACTTGCAATTTTTTCATATCACACAAGAATTGGTTGCGAAAATATTTTTTTCCCTTTCAGTAGGTTGTGCCTCAATGGACCCATTCGAATGTATCATTTGTCTGGAAAAAAAATGTGAAAGGGGGGATATCGTAAAAACAATTTTTACTCTTCGTGGTGTATGATTAATGTGAAAAAAATAATAAACAGAAAAATGTACATAATATATAGCTATATATTTATGTGCATACGTATAAAAGATACGATTATCGCGAGCTTCGAGAGCAGATAGTGGCGTAAATAATTTATACTTTCTTTTGTAAAAAGAAAAAAAAACAGCGAAAAATAACTGACATATTTTTTTTGTTTCAACTCATTGTTTGTCGGATATACCTTTGGTAAAATCGACAAGTAAAGAGAAATAATAATAAATTAATAGTTACGAGTAAGCTTAGAGGCGGTTCGAAGCTTGATTTAAAGTGCTGAACATTGAACGTACAATTAAAATTCCGGAAAATTCATTCGTTCATTTTTTTTTGGATTTTCGTTTTCTCTTATGCATTCCTCTGGGTTGATTCTGCAGAACGCTCGATGCCAATGTTGCGCCGATTGTAAATTATTAATGTTGTCTGAATGTTTGCCTATTCATCTTGCTAATGATGAAAATCCATGATTTCAACGTCAGACCCCTGTTGAGGGCCAATTCTCTGGTGGTGCTCGTAAATTCACTCCATTTAATCCTCTCTTTTCTCTCACTTTCTTTCATTTCCTTTTTACCAATAATCACGCTTAATCGTGACCACTCACCTCTCATCACTTTTTTTTATATACAATACTTTTACAAGTGAGACATTTAAATTAATTTACAGACAACGCTCGCGGGAGCCAGCCAATTCATCAAATCCAAACGATTAATTTTCTTCAAGGGTCTCTATGTCTTGGCTATCGTCTCATTCGCTAAGACCCATTTATTTATTTTCACTCTAGTCAACTCAATTTATCAAACGTTTCTCTAATGACTGCGATTGAGCGATCCTAATTTATTAATGATTTTTTTCCTCTTCATTTCGACCAGAAAATCTTCGAGTTTGATGAGATATTCGATTTTTAAACACTGGGTTTTTCTTCTTCTCGTGTATTAAAGTTTACTTTTTTGACGCTGATTTTTGCCAACTCTTTCTTGCGACATTCTCGACGCAACATCCTCAGGAATGCTCCCTCGTTATGTAACTCCGCACATGTTTGTCTGTCAAATTTTAGAATCTGAATGAATATTTAGAGTTTGGGCTCGATGACGAAGGGGAAGCTTCATTTTTTTTCAAGTTCAGTTATTTCTGATAAAAAATGTCCATGATTTTTTTTTAATTTCTTGTTTATATAATCAAAAAGTCAGACAAGAAACAGTATCAAATTCTCATTGTTGTTATATCGAATACTCAAAAATAAAATTTCTTCGACAAATATTGAAATTTTCAATACTGGTTCCGGTTGACCAATGAAAAATCGACTTTTGCTAATTAATAAATCAATGTATTTGAAAAATTGAAATCACCAGCACCTTTTTTATATAAACAAAAAATTAATAAAATTCAGATTTTGTCATCAAATATTTCTAGTAATCTAAAAAAATGATCACTCCCACCCCTTGAGGGGAGTGCTGCACTGAACTTTTTCATTAATTAATTTCATCGATTGTTAATTACGTTGTTTTTTTAATTCAAGCTCTAATTGGACAATTTTACTTTTCTTTTTTCAGAAAATTAGTTGAAAATAAGATGAATAGTCAGATAATTTTTTAACTGTTTTGTATCGCTATTGCAATTTGTAAAAATGTTTCAAACATGAAAATAAGTTCTGAAGGAGACCTTGTTGGAATAAAACAATGTAATCGATATGCAACATATAAAAAAACTCATTTACAATATCTTATTTAAAGATTCCACAGAAAAGAAAAAAATCGAAAATTTAAAAATTTCAAGAATTTTCAATTCCATTTATTTTAAGTTATCCCGGACAACAAAGAATTTGTGACTTTTAGAGAAAAGCCGGATTGTTATTGAATTTTTCAAATGCATATTAAAATTTATGAGTTTTCGATAGAGATGTTTTATGTTTTCTTTTTCAGTTTAATTTTCTCACTTTTCATTGATTGTTTTTCTGTTATGGAACAAGGAAAGTAACGCACCTAAAGATTGTCCATCATTTCGGAGAGAGTCAGTCGTGACGTGGACATTGCTACACCACTGTCACTGCTGCTCTGGATGCTGCTGTGGTCGTCAGTGTCGGACTGATTGCTCGTATATCCAATCACATCGACTTCATCTTTAAGAACAAAAACAGTAATTATTACACGTTCATAAATAGTGTTTGTTTTAAGAAAAGTTATTGCAATTTCCTCAGATTATTTAACAGGTATTGTTCTTGATTTGACAACCATTGATTGTACTTGAAGAACAGTCAACGAATGTCAAATGATTTCAAATTTCACATTCTGAAGCAAAAATCAATTGTTTTGAGACCCGTAGAGTAAAAAACTACAAAACATGGGAAAAGATTTCACTAAAGAATTCTTCAACAAATTGAAAGTTCATACTTATTAAATGTTTTTCGTAGTTTTTGTTAAAACTTATCTACACAAATCGCATTCAATAGAATGTAATCAATGACTATTTTTCAAGATTTTCGTTTTATAAACGATTCCTACCAATATGTAATTCTAATCAATCCATATTTTTAATCAAGGGATTGCAAAAATTGGACCTAATTCTTAGAATATTTTCCATGGATGCACAATAATATCAGCTGAGCAAACTCAATAAAAAATAATCAAAGATTTAAACACTTGAAAAGAATTTCTAATCTTCAATTCCTTCGTTTCTTTTCTGATCCTTTCATATTCCTATCATTTCCTTCAAAGATTTTCCAGGAACCTGTTTCCACAGGTTTCAATGAAAATGTGAAATGGAAAACGTTCTAGGCTTTAAAAAAATCCTGTTAGAAATTCAATAAAAGTTTCGTTAGAAAACCGAAATGGTCCCATACAATTTTTAAGCTTAAAAAAAATTGAGTAAAACCTGGACTTTAGTTACGCAGTAATTTGATTGACGAGTAAAACTGAAGACAAACAATACAAACCAGATTCCGAGACAGAGGATGGACTGCCAGTGGATCTGTCGGAATTTCCAGAGCTCACAGCTGAGCCCGTGGAGGAGACAGTGGTGACCGAGCATTCGGAGACACTTCGTCTCTTGGATAGTAATGCAGCTGCTGCAACCGCTTGACTGCACGACGTACCCGATGGTGCGCTTGTACTCAATCCATGGATATTATCCAGGCCGTGTATACCACGCAAACCATGGAGGCCCGTTTGATTTGTCAATTGCTCGAGTCTCCGTCTGAGATATCTGTGCTCACGTGACAATTGCTCTCTGTGAGCCGAATGCTTTCGTTCCCTATCCTCGAGACTCTGTAAAACATTAATTATTATGGATTTTCCGCAAAGTGAGCCACCTATTTTCATCATATGGAATTCCTTTGAAATTTATTCATTATTGTTTTTTTCATTATTTTTTTTTGTGAGCCAATTTTTTTCTAGATTTTCAGCTCTTTCTTGACTGTGAACAGCTGATTTTCGCGTATTCAATATTTTTGATTTCCCTTTATTTATTGTCAGAAAAAGTACTAGGGTAACGAATCACTGCAAATTCATTCAGAATAATTTTATCAACTTCTGTTTAGAATTTTTCCAGGCCTAATTTTTTAAATTTGAGTGGCTTTTGAACGCCTTTAAATACATTAACTTTCCATTTTTTTTTTCAACATTCCAATGATATAATGACGTTAACAAGTGATGTGATCATAGTCATTATAAAGTACTTTTTTCCCTTCTATTGTAATGTATTTTTTAATTAATGCAAATGAAATAAAGCCCTAAACATGCAAAAAAAAAACTTTAAAAACCATCTTATGATAAAATTGGATAATAAAGAAGTGACCTTGAGACTTGTTCACTCATATTCAATAATCGAATTGAAAAATGATTTAAATCTAAGGAAAAATATCGAAACTGCACAAGGAAATTCTCAAATAAATTTCCAGACATGATGAAAATGGGTGGTCAACGTGACGAAGAATATCTCCATATTTTGTTGGAGGTAGTGATCTCCATCGAGAACACTAATTGTCCCCATCACTGACCTTGATAAATCGTTTGGCCTTGGTAAGAAGACCGAGGGTGGTGTGCCTCGACGTTTCAGGCCCCAGAGGCACAAGTACTTTCAACTTTTCCAGGCAGTTTCTGAGGTGCGCCCGCCTGAACAAAAGATGTTAGTTTTTTTTCATTCAGTTCAGATTAAAAAAGAGGGGAACTGGATTCAATTGGACTTTAAACTGCGGCTGCTGGAGTAGTCTACTTTAGTCAAAGTATTGATAAATTTTGTCAAACAGCGGTTTCACAGATATTTTGAGGAATTTTGTTATTGAAAATTCGTAATTCGATTAGAAAATCAATGGGGAGTGAAGATTTTCGTTCATTTATACAGGAAAAATGGACAGAATTTTGGAAAATACGTAGAATATTTTTTCTTCGATGAATTTGTCATTGAAAGTTGAAATTGTAAAATTTTTATCTTCCTACCGTTAAGAAATTTAGAATTTTCGTAAATTTCCAAGAATTTCGGTTTCTGAAAATTTATTGTCAAAAATTATAGAAATCTGATAATTTCACATCAATTATTCCATGAAAATTTATACAAATGAGGTCAACATATTCTTACATTTTCAATTGATGGACAATACACATAAATTCTATGGGATTTTCATTAATTCGCAAGCGGAATTCAATGTGACTATTTCCAACAAGCTATCCATAAAATTTCATTTATTTCCTAACAATACAATCGAAACTTCGTAGGTCTGACTATCCATTTTTGAAGTTTAATTTTTTTGTTAATTCTACATTGAGAATAATCCCGGATCCCATTCAACGGGTTCCTGTGACGCCACAAGAATGTGGAACGCTATAAAAATTCCCTTCTTTGATGTCAAAATTTCGAAAATATGCATTCATAAATGTCGTCAAAATAAAACCTAAGATAACTGAGAATCTATAAAGACTTTGGTTCTACGATGCTTCTTTTTATCAATTGTTATTTACTCATCAATATTCATCGAAGATTGTCAGGGACAAAGAAATCCATGACTCAATGCAATCAATGAATCGACGAGACAATCAGTCTTCGATAGATATCTCTGAATTCAAATGATAACTCTCAATCGTCACACAACAATGGTTTAAACCACCGGAGAAAAAGATTTTTTGGGAATAGGATTTTCATTCCTTTCTTTCCATTTCCAACGCATTTATTTGGTAAAAAAAAATGCCGTGCCATTCTCACAACTCAATAATCAATTCAATTCACATTAATACCAATGAATTACTGAAAAGTTACAGCTTTGGAGTGAAAAGACAAACTGAAAAAATCCCTGAATGAAACGTATTTTGCTAAAGACGTATTAAAAGAACTTTGTCCTTATTCAATCCTCTCCGAGTTGTAACCCGCACCGAAATTAGTGGAAAAAATCACGATTAAAAAATCGAATAAAATTTTGCAACGTTCCTTTCTAGCTGAAAAAAATATATAAATTTTATCGAGCTGCAGAGCGACTTGAAATTTGTGTGACTACAAAGCTTCCCCTGGAAGGAAAAAATCCGATCTCCAGTGAAATCCCCCCCTCCCTCTGCCGGTCGGTCGGCCAATCAATTTTTTCAATATTTATTTTCAATGCATGTCCATGTCAGACAGTAATACGTCAAGTGACGTGAAACGAAGCGAAAATAAGAAGGCAAAGTTACGAGGTTGTTTACAGTACGAGCGTCGAAGCGATCTAACTCATGGCCGGCCAATGCACCCAGCACCGTTGCCAAGCTCTGGCCGCGATAATCGCGCTCTTGGCCGCCGCTCTACTCTCTACTCTCTATCTCTCCCCAGCTCTCTCGCAAGTTTATCCTTTCCGGGTGGAGTAGAGAATACCCCAGGCCGTGAGAGAGATGAAGAGCCAAAGAGAAGTAAAAAAAAACACACATCATGTGCACAGAGACCTTTGTACCCTGTAGACCTGCGAAACCCCAGTGGGGTGGTGGGTGGTAGAGACTTGCATTAACTAAATCCGTTGACAGATAACAAAATGGCGGTAGATGAGTTTACACGTCAACACGTCGACGGTTTCACTCTTTGATTCTTGTTTCCATGAAAGAAATGAGAGATAGAGAAAAATAAAAGAAATGCCCAACTTCCAAGTGGAGGGAAAACAAAGACAAAAAACTCTAGAGCGTATCGTCACGCGGAGTGTGAAACAGGAGCGAGGTGTAGTTGGCCCCACGTCACGTATTCTACATAACACCGGGGGTATCCCCACACCCGCGCCCATTTAGCGGGAGTATCCGAGTATCGACCGTACGAAATGTTCGTCGTATCGATTACTATCCCTTCACCCCACCCGCCGACCCTCCACCACACTCACTCCTTCTCTTTCCTCGTCACCCCACCATCATCCCTCAGCCTAACTCGTCACCACTTCTCTTTTTCTTCCGTCTTTTCTTTTTTTCAAAATATTTTTTCCCCCTCGCCATTTGCCCTCCGCTCTCCCCGTGAGAGTCCACAACTCGTGGGAATCGATTAGCCAGATGTCATGCCAATGACTTTCATCATTAAACCTCATCCCTTTTTGTGTTTTGTTTTTTTTTAATTTGGCGAACCGAGGGAGAACACCAAAAATATTGATTCAAGTTAATTGCAATTTGTTTCAGTTGCACTCTTAACTATTTTTGTGTGAAATTTTTGGTAAAGGTCTCGGATATTTTTGTCGCATTGAAATTTTTAGTGGAATTTCCAGGGATTATATTAGAAATTTCAGATTTATTTATCGCGGAATTTTCTGAAGTTGCACTGAATTTCTAGTGAAATCTGAAATTTTATGAATTTTTTTTCTGAAGTCAAATTCAGTGTGGCTGTTCTAAAAAATAAGTAGTAAATTGACTGCAAAATTTAATTTTTTTTCGTAAATATTCTCTACATGAATGAAGAATTTGCCAATACTATGAATTTGTAATTCAATGTAAGATGAATTATTTCATGTAATCGCGTATTAAATCTGGAAATTCAGGATAATTTTTTTTTGTATTAATTTTTTCTGGCAATTTCCATAATATCTAGAATTCTCCACGTCTTTTCCAAATAATTTTCAACTGAATTTCTTATCATTTGAAAATAAATAAAAAATATTGTCTGAATTCTCAGGATATTCGATAGTCATAAAATAATACATTCTTTAAGAGTTTTATTTTAACTCTGATGAGAAAATTCATGGTTTAAAAATTCAGAAAGATGATGTCTTGCTCTGAGAAACGACACCTTTCGTCAAGAGAATTTATTCTTGTCCGAAAAATAGAGAGCGATTGGAACACAAAAAGAAGACGTCTCGAACAGACTCTAGGGCTTTTGACATTAAAATATTTTGTATTTGAGACTGCAACATTTGTTGAATCAATTGACCCAACTAGACGTAATTTGGGAGAGCTCATTTACATTATAAACAAATTATTTTTGTGTTTGGAATCAAGACATTTTTTTTTAAAAGTCAGTATAAGATCATAAATTTTTGTCAATTTTCGAGTTCTTTAAAAAAAAACAAAAATTTTTTTCTCGTTGTAAGTTTTATTGTGTTGTGGGCCTGAAAACGGCCGATTCGTTAAACACTATATAATTTAACTGATTTTTTTTTCAAATGAGTTGTTGTTGATAATGACCGGATTTTTTTCTCGGCGTTTAAGGAGTAATTTCCTAACAGTGTATGTACAAAACCGTTAATTCTAAAACGTTAAACCGCACGACTAAACGGCCGGTGAAACATTTTCGCTCAACATTCAACGCATGATTTTGCATTCATAAAAAAATTATTCAAATGTGAGCATTTTTTTGGGAAGAATAGAAAAATTTCCAACGCTAATTCGTTTTTTTTTCCAAGTTTTTTTCATGTTTAATACAAACAGGATACGCAGCAGTAAGACGATCGTTTTTATAAACTAATCAGGCTGTGGGTTTCATAAAGATGATGTATCTGAATGGAAAAAAGATCAATCGATTAATTTTATTGAGAAAAATCGGACCAAAATTGCCGCACAAATGGGTCAACAATTGTACCAAACGCTACCGGTTCCAATTATTGAATGATGTGATTTTCATTTACACGGAATTAAGAGGAGTCTAATTGAATTTAGGAAATTTCTGAAGGTTCAAGGCCCCAACAATGGCGTGAGCTTTAAAAAAAAATTTTCTAAAAGTTTAATCTGCCTCAATCAAATCGTCCGATGGCGAATCTCGCAAATTTCAGTTTAATTTTCATCAAAGTCTTATTTTTTCATCACTAATCGTGACCCTGTAAAATTGAAATGCCATTTTTTATGAAGGTTGCGAAACTGGCGGAATATTGCTGAGCCTACAACTTAATTTGAAAGATTTTGAGGAATTTAAGGGGAAACACCACGATTTTCTAAAGAAAAATTTGAGCAAATTCCCTGTTAATTTTAAAAAATGTTTTTTGACATCTGAGCACATTGGCATTCATCATTACCTCCTCGAGATAAAAAATGCGTCGATTTACAAAAATATCCACAACTTAAATCAAGACATTTATTGAAATATTGAGAAGATAAAAGACTTTTTGTTACCTCTTAAGGATCAACTAATCGTACCATCATTTATTTTTTCAAATATAAACGACTTTCCTCATACTTAAAACTAACTACCCCCGATCCTCCGAAATTGATTTTTTCAAAATTGATTTTCAAATGCATCAAAACTAATAACAATGGTTAATAAAATATTTGCAGTCAACCTCTCGACTCCTCAACAATTCAATTTAAACTCAAAATTTTATCCCTCCCCCTTCTCCTTGAATTCCCGAAAATTGAATCCCCCCACAATTTCAACATCATTTCCACCGGCAACTTATTTTTAAGACGCGTCAACACTGAGAACTTCGCATTACGATATATTTGTTGTGAGGAAAAAATTTCACCCGATGCCTGTCTTTTTATTTCTCAAGTATTCTTCTTTGCTACTTGTTATGTGCCACACGACGCATGGCACTCTGCCATCTGTACCAGATCGCCTCGAATTTCATTCGAAATATCCAGTGACCTCCATAAAGACAAACAGCATATATATTTTTTTTTCGTGCATTCGACGATCACAGAGTAAAAAAATACTGCCGAGATTTTTATTTTTTTGTCGCTCTCTATCGAGGGGGGGGGGGGGGGGCTTTCGTGCCCCCTCAATTGTTTTTAGTCCTCGAGATTTTACGACCCTTGCGCGAGCAATTAGACTGATTAATAAATTTTGGTTTAGCGGGTGGCGGCGGGGGCTGTGTATGTCTTTTTGGATTTTTGCTAAAACCTCGGGGATTGAGCTCCACTGTCCTCGAGAGGGCTCAAGGTGAACGGGCTTCAACTGGCAGTGGCTTGGTAGTTTTATATAGTAGTATACGTGTACCACGTTTGAAAGGGGAGCTATTACGTACGTGTGTGTACGTGGGAGGAAGGGGGTGGGGGGTATGAGACTCGCAAACGAACGATAGGTAACCGGCTCGATGGCGCGTCTAGTCACCGCTCTGCTGTTGTATACGATAGCTATGGAGAGAGTTCATTATTTTATATTAATATCACCCTTATATCAGATCCAATCTATAAATAGGGCAATTGAGAGGTCAGGGGAGTTTTAATAATTCCATAGATTTTTTTTTTCTCAAACTTATTCTTTGGGTCTAGGGTTGTCGGTGTTTCGGAGCATTTGTTTATGCATTTAATTTTTTGTTCTTTAACGAATATTTATACATTTTTCAGAAATGATATTTAGTTATGTGCTGGAAAAAACTCGGAAATTCTACAATTTTTCTTTTTAACCAATTTTTTCCGACCTCTGCGTGACCCTTTTGTGGTCTTTCTATTTATAAATTCTCCAATTTTGTCGCACTCCCTAAATTGGGTTGAATGCAGCCCATTTTTTTCAATTTTTATGATGGATTCGCCAGTTAATATTAAAATAATGGTATTACACTGTCACAAATTCAATTTATGAATAGGTGTCACAACAAAATATCGACAACAAAATATTTGTGACAAAAAACATTTGCCAAAAGATTGAAAACCAAAATTTACACTTTTAAAATATTTAAGATGAAATATTTGTCATGGCCAAATATTACCCAAAATATTGGGATTCAATTTTTTCCCATTCAATGGTTTCCTGTAATTGCATAAGAAGGTGGAACGCTATATAAATTCCATTCTTCGATGTGTGCTCTTTCCTGTTATATATTTTGATTCTATTTATTTACATATTTCCGTTGTAGCAGATGAGAATATTTTGAAACATTTTCCCATTTTCTATTTTCAAAAATCAGGCTTGATTCCTGTGGAATTAAAGATGATCGGGGTAATGTAGTAGATTTTAAGAACATTTTTCAGTTTGCCATCAAGCCGAAACTAAACAAAAAAAAGCTTAAATTCTATCATTTTTCGATATTTAAACTGGCGTAAGGAAGATATTCTTCCGAGTTGTGTTGTCGTTCCGAGCCGATGGCATTTTGGAAAATTTCTGTATTTTTAATTCATCTTTTCAACTCACATGTCACTTGTCAGAGGAACTGAAAATTTTGCAGTTTAAAATGATTTCTAAATTGATAAAGAACAATGTTTTCTGAGTTCAAAAAATTCTTGAATTCCCTCATGTTTCGATAAATTAGATTTACCCAGTGAGTTTGATACGATTACGTCAAGCAATGGAGAATAAATAGGACTTCAGCGTGAAACAATTGGTATATCAGAAGAAGAACACAGAAAGTTCGTCTATGTGAATTGACTCAAAAGTCAGATACTCGCAATTTGCCTAAAAAATCCTTATTATCAACTGATATTAGCTGCCTGGCAGTTAAAATTATTTTCAAGTTCCCTCATGCTGTGATAAATTGAATTTACGCAGTAGGTTTGATCCGATTACGTCAATGATCGAAAAGTGAAAATTTGAGGGGTAAAAAATTTCCAAATTCTCCCACTTTCATTTCTTGAAATTGACTCATGAGCGACATTTATCAAATATCTCAAAAAGTGGAATCGAAGCGTAATTAATACTAAATTATTAATTTGTTATTTGCCATATTCAGGATAGGTACAAGTAGGCCTAGATCTCGTCACAATTAGTGAAAGCGCCGAAAAGTTTTCAGTTTGAAACAACTTCAAAATTGGGGTTTTGCATGAAAATTGCTCAACGACTGGATATGGAAATTGAATGGACCCATTAGATTTTTTTTATTTCCAAAAGAATGACAACTGAATAGATTGAAGACGATTAAAACGACTTCATAAATTCAACGTTTTTTAAATTGGCTGTAACTTATTCATTATCAATTTTTTTTCAAAATAAAAAAATACGTATCTAACATTGTGCATTCTATTTTCGTATTTAATTATTTTTTTAAATGACAAAAATCCCAAAAAATGTGGGTATGTAGATAACGCCAATAGATCAAAAATCAATGTCCGAAAAAACAATTTTGAGATAAAACTATTTTCGAATTTCCCCCAGTTTCATTTATTTAAATTGACTCAGGAGTGACATTCTCTCAATTTTCCTAAAAATTCACGTAAGATGAGAATTGACGGTGGGCTTGCAAGCACCGAGGCCAGTGTACGCTTAAAAATTCAATGCATTTCAAATGATTACGAGACGGGATAGTCCCTCGCTCCGGGGCTATCGCCACTCGTGTCCACTCAAATCCCCTCCCAAACTGCGGGAAAATAAACTCGAAAAACAAAAGAGCAAAAAAAAAAAAATACCGAATGGAGAACAAAAATATCCGTGCAAAAGCGTTACGCAATGGCGGCTGAAATCCGGCCGATTAAATTCACGGTCAAATGAACTGTGGCCACTTGCAAACTGCATTGGATTAAATGCGAAGAGGGAGGACAAAGTTTAAACGAGAGGAGGGGAGAAGGTATTATCGTAAGAGACTGATGTTGACTCACCTATTTTTTTCCAGTTCGTTGTGGGTAGTTCTGAAACAAAGGGAAAAATATATAAATATCGAGGCGTCGAAGGAATGCAGACGATAACTCAAAAGACTTATCAATCATTGATTATGACAACTGCACGTGACAACTATATTGCACAAAAAAATACTGATCCTCGTTCTTAGTTCAAATTTTTGAGGGATAAACTTATCGATATATTGTTAACGGACTTTCATATCTTTCGTCTAAACTTTTTTTTCATTTTCTGGCAAATTTGATCGAGTGTTAGTTACACTGAAATTTAATGGAATTCCGTAATTGAAAATTCTGAAAACAAATAAAAATGTGAATTCCAATGTAATAAGTCCTTGAAAATTAATTACTCACTCTTGTTTTTATTTTTATTTTTTTAGCTAAAAATATCATGCACTGAATATTATTTATGATTTCACTATAGATGGTAGTTAAAAGAGCAGAAGTAAAAGTTAAAAAATATCAATATCGTCGACATATTATCAATAACATGCTTCTTTGTATTACTTATCTATTAATAATAATTTTATTTCATCATGTATACCCTCTCGGGCTTTTACATTTTGTCCCCCCCCATTATTATAAATAATGTGTTTTTGTTATACTAAAATGTAAAGGAATTTGATGATTCAAAATCCACGATTTGATAAAACAATATAAAAAAAAAATGTATTCCAATGTAATTAATCCATGAAAATTAATACACATCGGAAAAATTCATGCAAAGACGGAAAATTTAGTGTATTTTGAATTCATTAATCATTAATTATCATGAGTGTAAATAACAATTATTTTACAATAAAAATAGCCCTTATTTTTTCTAGGGTTTGATAATATCTCGTGCTCAAATTTTTGAGAGAAAAATCAAGGACTGACTCCGATTTATAATTCCGCGAATTTCTGGTAAAAGTGAGGAGAATACAATCAAGAAACTGAGAGGATATATGCGTGGAAAGTAATATGAAGTTGTTATATTGTCGATATCAATCACTTTTCCTATTTTTAGAGTCTCGTAGTAGGTGAACAATCGATTTAAACATAAATCCCATAAGAGCCCGCGTAGAAGAAAAACAAAATATTTATCGTTTTCTAACGAGGCCATTGCGATTCATTTTGTTTCTCATCAAAAAACTTAATTTCATGTAATCTAGAAGCAACAAAGAAATTGTAAAATTTTCCTTGACCATAAAAAAATTATAATTACCGGCAATTTACCGGCACTAGCTAAAGTTCTTAAAGTAGCTCTACAGCCGAGGAATATCGTCAGGACTACACGATAAAAAATCTCACTACGTGAATTATATCCAAATCAATTTTGCACCATGTTATTATTTTTGAAAACCATTCTTTCTCACAAATGAGAAATTTGATTTGCCTCAAAAATGGCAGATAATTTTTTAATCATTTGTAAAAAAAATATCAGTTCTTTTTCATCATTCGATACGTATTCTCTTAGAACTTAATCTCAATTTAACCAGATTGATCTTCCGAAAAAACTGAAACGACTATTAAACTCAGTAAACAAATACGCTTAAAAAGAATCAACAACATTGTCCAGTGACTGTCGTTGTCAAGAGGTAAAATTTTCTGGAGCTGTAGAGCTACTCAAAGGATTTCCCTCTGCGCTGTATTGCAAAAAGAAATGTAAAAAAAATAGCATAAATAAATAATCAAATACTGACCTACTACCCTGTGACTTTTTCGTCTTTGGCCTCTTGGTGATCGTCCGCAGATCATCAGGAAGGGGCATAGTCGATGCATATCCATGCTCAGCTTCTACAATAGAACGAAAACCCATATAATCACCGAATCCAATTACCCACCAAGAGGGTTTAAGGGATTTCTCGCAAATATCAATGGATGAACGAAGGGGTAATAGTCTAAATTCTCTCACCTCTTTCTCTACGTTCAATGTACTCAGCGGCCTGCAGCAGTGCAGCAATGCTCATATTTCCAGTTTGTTTTGCAGGCTGTTACTTAGTCCTACGATTAATAAGCCCAAGTATCTCGTTATCGGCCGTTTTGGCGTTTTAAATGTCCCTCGAAACTGAGAATCCTCGGGGTTTTCCGGGCCGGCCGGCCGGCGCGCACAAAAAAAAATAAAAAATGAAAACACCCCTCCACACAGTCAAAATCCTTCACAACACCTCCACAACGTCCACATAAAACAAAAAAAAATATTCTCCAGCTTCGATTTTTTTCGGTGAGAATTTCCTCAGCGACGAAAAAAAAAAGAAAAAGCAACTGAGGAGCGTTTGTACTCTAGCGAGCGTGTGTTTGTGTACGCTTGCGTGACGTTGTGTTATCCCCGAACCGTTAACGGCTCCAACGATCTACCACTACACAATAAGCAGGAGTGATATCCAGTGCACAGCCAACGTAACTCCACAGGAGAGAAATAAAACGTATCCCGAAATGAGAAAAAAAGGAAAAAAAATAAGGAGGGGACTTCTCTCCTCCACAGACGATTAATTCACTTATAACTCAATTTGTCCCGTTAATATCACGTTTATCTCACGGGGAACAATGACAAAAGTCAACGAAATATCAGTCACTTTCACTCAGAGAGGGAAGGGAAAAGAAAAATTTATAAAAATCCTCACACACAGACACTGTTTGGACGTCTATTCACCTTCACACAAATCACTATTTTATAAATGTTCACAACAGATCCTCCTGCTGATCGAGTTTATTAAAATTCCTTGCTTTTGTTGTTCACGGGTTCACGTGACACATGGACATTCTGTGAATGAAAACAATGGCCTTGTTAATTTAGTTGATGAAAAAAATCATCGAGTGCTCGGGTGAATATGCACGAAATCGAACAAACTTCCCACCCCCCGGGGCATAAAATAAACATTCACACGGACGATCTCCCACAAACTCCCACAAAACAACATAAAAAAATAAAATCAAACAGTAAATAAATAAAAATAATCGACTAATGAAGACTGAGATAATGTGTGGTATACGTGTCAGACATTGCGTTGCAAACGAGTAAAGAAACGTCAAAGTCTCGCTCTAGGCGCTCCACACAAAGAGAGACAACTGAAAAACACCTCACACGTACGTTAAAATCCAATACACACAAAGGAGTGGAAATTGTGTGTAGTGGTTCAAGTAAAAAAAAAGAAGAACGAGAGAGAGAGAAGAGGCAAAGGAGAGTTTTCGTTCTGCGCGCTACGGGTACGGGGCGCTATCGATGACGCGCATCAGCCGTTCCCGCGCGCGTTGCCACCTCACGGACGTCCAGTGTACACGTCCCGTTCACCGACCACTCGTGCGCCCTTTTCTCCCTTTGTTCCCGGCAAACTTGCCCCCCCTCTCCTTCTCTCGCAGGCACTTCGAAACAGGAAAAAGAGGGCCATAAAATCGAGTCGATGACCCCCCCTCCCCCTAATTTTCGTGGTATGGGCATCGAGAGCTGAGGGAAATTCAAAATCCCGATGGGAAATTTTAAAATACGAGGTCAATTGGCGTCATGTCCTCGTGACTGTCACCAATCGCGTGAACATCGACTCTTTTTCACTGGCTGAAGTGAAATGTCGGAATCCGGGCACCTTGAAACTATTTTTCATTTGGGCACTGTTGATTAATAACAATTTGGTCCCCTGATTCTGGGCAATTTTGTTTACGAATCGCTGTGTGAAGGTCAATAATTGTAAAATCGTCGAGGGAAAATTTTTAAGATTCGCCGACAATTTTCTTTGATGGACTGAATTTTCTGGGATTCTGAGAAGTTGGCTGATGATATTGCGAAAGAAAAATGAATCGCAGATTCCCTCCAATGACGACCAATTCATGGGTAATTGTTTATTTGAGGGATGTGTAGAGGTTTTGAGAGGGAATTGATAACGTGTACGGACTCTCTCGACGTAATTTATGTCTTGCGAATATCTGAGGGGCAATTGGCCTCAATGTACCCGGTAACTTGACTCTAATTTTTTTTAGATTCAAATTTGAATTAAATTCCCAAACAAAGTTCATATAAATACCATTCTGGTCGAATATGTATTCGATTGACAGTCTACTGTGGACTTGGCAAGTAAAGGAATGAAGAGATTTAAGTTGGTCCTTGAGATTTTACGGCGAAGAGAAGAAAGATGAGTGAATGCTTTCAGAACAAAATGAAAACTAGCGAGTTTTGAGAATTTAAAGTGATAAATGTGAACATCTGCTGTTTTTCTCCCAATTAAAAAGTTCTGAGGATTTGTAAAAGCGTGATTATTACATGGCATTCAAATAAATAATAAAAATATCCCGAAAATCAACTAAGACTGTTAATACTTTTTGAGAGAAGCGAAGATTAACACGTAGAAATCACCTTGAAAAATTGGAAAAAATAAATAAATAAAAATGTGGAAAGTTCGAAAGTAAGAGCTTATCCTCGAAATATGAGAGACTGTTATTGACAAAATTATTGAAGGGAAAATTTCGTGAATTCATTGAAGACACTCGTTAAAATTAAAATTAATATAAAAAATTGTCAACGACGAGTTATTGTTTGTCTTTCGAGATTTTTCCATTTATTTTTCCTTGTTACACTGAAAGACTCATTGGGGCTTTGAATGAACTATTTCAAGAATTTATTCCTAAAGTTATTCAATCATTTAGTCACAACATTTCAGTCTTCCTACGAATGCTGCGATAGCATTTATGTAAGAACTTCTATTTTAAGTCCTATTATCTTATAATTTTGTTTGTTTATGTGAGAAAAAGTGGTCTATGCGATTGATACTAAACTCTATCTTATGAACAATGAATTGACAATTGAAAAAAAAACAAGTCGCCGTGGTGTACAGCATAATGAGTGACAGATTAATTTAATATTTGATAATTAAACCACAGAAGTTTTAACTTGTGACAGAACTAGTCTTAACATTTTCAATTTTACTTTTAGCTCTCCTATCCTCTCAATTTACCTTTATCGAATGAACTTTATCTATTAATTGTAATAACAATGTAGTAATAGTGTAATAATGTAATAATAACGTATTGCAATGGTGATTGTTGCTAGTGTGTTCACGTCGATTTCAAATTTTTCCCTTTTTCGTTGAGAGGAATCATCCGAATGTGGAGCGCCTTTTACGAAGATGCATCCATAGCGAAATTTACCACCATTAACTGTTGGTTTCAAATTCAAGGTCACTCACTTTGACAGATGGCAACTGTTGAGGATTAAAAAATCTCCGCACAGTGAGCAAAATATCTTTGGAAGAATAACTAACTAAAAATCATTCTTAATTTTTATTTTATTTTTTTCCCCGAAGACATTTTTTTCTATTACCGAATAAAAGTGAGTGAAAGGGGGAATGAAAAAAAACTGGCCAAAACTGGTCGAAGCCAAAACGATGTTTACGTGTGCATGAAATCCTAGTTCTTCGTTTTTTTTTCAAAAATTACTGTAGGTACGCGGATTCCCTGCGAAGTAAATGCCATTTCTGATCCTTAATTTTTCCTCCAATTTCCAGTAGAAGTAAAAATCAAGTAATAATGGTTGCAGATGCCCCCCCCCCCCCCCCCCCCCCCCCCCCCCCCCCCCCCCCCACCCCCCCACCCCCCC